>OOFE01049429.1:0-47022 GCA_900323365.1 Monocentris japonica
TGCAGGCCAATCGAGTTCCTCCACACCAAACTCGTCTAACCATGTCTTTATGGACCTCGCTTTGTGCACAGGGGCACAGTCATGCTGGAACAGCAAAGGGCCTTCCCCAAAGTGTTGCCACAAAGTTGGAAGTGACCAACTGGCTAAAATGTCTTCGTATCCTGTAGCATTAAGATTACCCTTCATTGGAACTAAGGGGCCAAGCCCAAATATGAAAAACAGCCCCAGACCATTATCCCTCCTCCACCAAACTTCACAGTAGGCACTATGCATTCCGGTAGATAGCGTTCTCCTGGCATTCGCCAAACCCAGATTCATCCATCAGACTGCCAGATAGTGAGGCGTGATTCATCACTCCAAAGAACACGTTTCCACTGCTCCAGAGTCCAGTTGCGGTGTGCTTTACACCACTCCAGCCGACGCTTGGCATTGCGCATGGTGATGTGAGGCTTGCGTGTAGCTGCTCGGCCATGGAAACCCATTTCATGGAGCTCCTGACATACAGTTCTTGTGCTGATGTTGCTTCCAGAGGCAGTTGTAGTGAGTGCTGCAACAGATGATTGGTGATTTCTACGTGCTACACGCTTCAGCACTCGTTGGCCCCGCTCTGTGAGATTGCGTGGTCTACCACTTCATGGCTGAGCTGTTGTTGCTCCTAAGTGCTTCCACTTCACAATAATGGCACATCTAGTAGGGCAGAAATTTCACAAACTGACTTGTGGCAAAGGTGGCATCCTATGACAGTGCCACGTTTAAAGTCACTGAGCTCTTTACGATCCATTCTAAATTCTAAATGTTTGTCGATGGAGATTTCATGGCTATGTGCTGGATTTTATGCACCTGTTAGCAATGGGTGTGGCTGAAACACCTGAACTCAATAATTAGTAGGGGTGTCCACTGACTTTTGGCCATATAGTGTAGGTAGAATGATCCAGGGTGCAGTTTGTGGGGCGGTTTTGATGCTGAAGTTCAGAGATAGATTTTGCTGAGAAAAGTGTTGGTCATTTATCAGGTTGTCACCACACACAGATGCAGGCACACAAATGAACATGCACATACACACACATTCAAACAAGCATTGCGTTCCTTTGATGGGAATACTTGAAAAATACACTCAAATATTTTTAATGCTGCAATAATAAAACAACAGTAACCATTTGAAATAATTATGTAAGGAAATAATTTGTTGTTCTATAAACTGACAACTTCAATCATTAAAGCCTTTTTGAGTCCATTAGGTCAAATAGGCAACACAAAACACAAAGAAAGGGCCCAAGAAAACTTTGAACTGAATATGTAGATGGAATTGTTGTGCCTAGGTCAGAGACAATAAGAGCCAAAAGATCTAACACCAGGATTCACTATGATTCAACATGGTACTTTTCAACTTGCTACCAAAACACAACATGATAACATGAACATGAACACAGCACTGAAAGCACAGTAGGCTGATTACAAGTTACATTACATTTGTGCGGGTGTGTATCTTATTTTTTTTAATTAAAATGTGAATTCGGAGGCAGCCGCAGGGTAGACAGAAAAAAAAGACTTAGAGTAGACTGTAAAGATCTGCAGGCATGTGTTTTATGAGGTTGCAGAAGGTTAAAATGTGTGTGGATTGTATTTTTTTCAAGCCTGGTCAAAGTTTTCACAGCTTAGCTTTTGCTGATGGTCTGTTGACTCTGATGCACTCATAATTTGTATTTATTTATTTATGTTTAGAGAGTATAATAGTGCACTATTAAGACCGTGGCCAAGATCTTTTATTTGCACCACACAAAGGGAGTTGGTTATTAGATGCTTTGGAGCACTTCTATAAGAGCCGGGCTCTGTGTGTTTGTTGGTTAGATGATTGGTTGGTTTGTTCGTTCGCTCGTTCATGCATAAATGCTCAGTGCTCAGGGGAATTATGGTATGCTCCCTTTAGTCCTCCAGAGCCCTGCATAAGCCTGAGCAGCTCTAGGTTGGTGCATGGTGCATTCACATACCAGGTAGTAGCTTGGTGATTTTCGAACTGGAGTGGCTAAGTCAATGCATGAATTAAACATTTTGTTCAGTGATAATTACTCATAATTACAACAAGACTGTGCTACCACAGCACTTTTGTGCTAACTGGTAGAGTTTTTTTTAAAGTCAATGTAGTTTCACTCACTCCAATCATGCAGACCCCCCCACCCCACTCCTCCAACTGAGCACCTAGAAAGTGTTCGCGCACTTGTTTCCTTCTTGAAATCAGTTTAAGAAACAGATGTTATTTTTTTTGAAAATCGCACTGGCACTGTTAGAAAGTAGTGTTAGTTTTAATTCACCCTGAGATCTTCAAGCTGATACTAATTTTGAAATAAACCCAGCATATGGAGCTTCAAAATGTTTCAACTCACGCATGTTGATGTTTTCTTAGGCATATAAAGTCTCATATAAAGAACTTCAACAGTTTCTTTTTTTATATTATCTTCTGCTGTGGTCATGTAAGGATGATGACAGCTTGATAGGAGGTTTGGACATCACTGATTGATGTCCCTATGTGTCAGTTATGTATTAATTATTGTGCCTATCCAAAACTAATCATGGATCTACACTTGCAAGACTCCCTGATGTGCTGCCGAAGAGCTCTCTTACATAATGAAAAAACAACAAATGTTGAAGTCTGTACTGACATTATGGCACTGCTTTTTCAATTCCACTCAGCCTTTCATTATTTAGTGAATTACCCCTTTTGCACAATAAGGAATAGGAAATGTATTGAGCATGATTAACATGTGTTGATGTGCCTTCCCTTTGTTACATCTGGCAGCTAGCCTTTCTCTGTAGAGATGCAGACATTCAGCTCATGTTGAACAAGACACAAGAAAAGAGTGGGGGCAGTGAGATATGCATTCTCCTGGTAGCTAGGCAACCCTGGAGAGCTACTCTGGAAGACCTTGAGTTGTCTCTCATAATATCACAGGCAAGTATAAGTGTTTGAAAGCTTGCTGGGTCTTAAGATTTTGTTTTACTTGAAAAAAATTGTCAGATCAATTGATGTGATGAATCTGAATTTTGGGTGGTGGTGGAATTTAGGATAGGATTATTCAGAAGGTTACTTTTGATAGGAGTGATAGGAGTATTTTACTTGTAACAGATTCAATCTATCCTTACATGTTTGGTCAATTTACAGTTTGATTCTTGTTTGCTTCCTAGCACATACTGTATATAGTCCTCTTTGGATGTTTCTTTCTTTTCTTCAGCTTCTCTTCAAGTCCAATTGTGGAGAATCTTTGTTGCAGAAATGGGGACATACTCTCTACATTAGTAGTGTGGCTACTAAGTCTTGTGGAAGTTACATTTTCTTTTTCCTTTGAACCTATTCCTTTGAATATACCTCAGTCAAAACCTATGTGGACTAGTTTTGTTGAATAGCTGTGTGTTGCTTTTTTCCCCCAACTACCTCTTATATCTCACCTTTGTTTCATTATTCATGGCTGTTTGGGTGAACAACAACATGGACATCCAAAACCCTCTGTTCCTGCTCATACACAAATGTCTGACTTCCTGGGACTCTATGGCAACAAGATAAAAGCAAAGCAAAGTGATTCAACTGTGGCAAGAGGAGCCCCTTGCTTTTAGGGGTCGCTCGCCCACACATGATGTGGGTTCAAAGCCTCCTCACCCAAGTGAGCGAGACAGAAGGACAGAAGAGAGATATGTAGGAAATGGAAACAGAGAAGAGATGGATGAAGGGGTGACAGAGGAAATGGAGAGAGAAAGAGGAGGTGACAGAGGAAATGGAGAGAGATTGGGGCGGAGAAAGTGCACTGGATGGAGGCAGGGATAGAGATGGGGGGCTAGTCAGGAGCTCGTCAGGAGCTGCTCAGCCGGCTATGAGAGCAACAGCGGCGTGGGCACTCGAGGAGAATATTTTTCCAACATCATGGTAGGAGAGCCTCTGAGTGCCTCTGTTATTCGGTGTGTTTGTGTTGCCTTCCCTTCCCAAATTCTAAAGGAAATAAGTGGCTAACGGTACTGTAGCTAAGTTGTCATGGACAGTCAGAAAAACAAAAATGTTATTGAGGTTGTGCCCATCTATCACACGAGCCATGTGTCATTCTGCAGTTTGGCAAGTGAATCTCATCTGAAATGTAACGCTAGTCTAATCTGACTCAAAGCCCTCTGATGACCATATTTATTGCTCTCCTGAACTGCAAATTACAGCACTGAATCTGTTTGGTACATGGTTCTGATATAGAGATTATTTGAAGTTCATCATTTAACATTTCTTCTGTGTTATAATTTTTTCAACCAAGGACTTAAGACACACTTTAATTTAAAAACGTTCATGGTTTATTTTGATTTTGAACAGTTAGTGAGAGTGTCACTTTTTTTCTAATAATGGATAACAAAACTTTTCAAACAGGATGAAACTGAAGACTATGTTTCCACCTCCTTTCAATCATTAATATCACATGACGCAGCTCCTGATCGGTACAGTATGTCTTTTCTATCAGCTACCATTCTAACTATTGATCATTTGATTAATACAGTTAGCTGCACTGTAATCAACTAGGGAATACTGATTATGATAGATGGATTGGGGTAACCAGTTAAGTGAAAAGAATATAACACTGCTGTAGGATGAAAAAGTATGTTTTTAGGAAGAAGGAAAGGAATGCTTATTTTCTCATTGTCGGTCATGTAATTATTATTGCCTTTTTGACAGGATTTAAGGACGAAGTGGTCATGAAACTCACTCAACACACAAATGATCGTGTAAACTTCAGTCAAGAAAAACAACACCACCAAAATTTCAGTTGTGGATTCTGCAATAAGAAGCAATGAAAAGATAATCAAATCGAGTTTTAATGCACTGTAAAATATTTACAGTGTGTGACTGCACTGATTTGTTCATCAAAATGAACAACCTCAGTTTGGTTATTTGTATCAAAGCTTTACGAAGCTTCTGGGACCCTCAGCCCAGACCCTCTGCATATGGTATAACCAACATTTTCACTAATTACAGTATTTCTCAACAATCCAGATTAGTAACAATGATGCAATACACTTGCAAGAGAGCTTTATTAAAAACGTCCCAGCAGGAATCATCTCCATGAATCATCTTCTAACTGATTTCATATCTTGAAATACGTCAGTAAAGTCTATTATAGACTGCAAGTCAGGTACAGCTCTGGCAAAACTTCCTCATGTAGTATAAATATTAACACGTGACATTAATGCACCTTGGGAGTGGCACCTGTATTAATGACGCATACACCGCTGATCTAAACTTGAGGGAATGATGGATCTCACCACTTTGTTGTGGCCCACGGTGGGGGGGGGTGCTACATCATTTGAGTGTGTGACACATGGATGAACAAAACAGACACTACTGATCAAATTTTTACGAAACTTGGGGGAATGATGTTTCTCACCACTGCTCTCCAGCATTTTCAAAATTAAATTTGCCCAAGGAGGCATTACAATTTCAGGTGAAAACAAAATGACATATTTGTTACTGATTGGTCGTGAGGAGGATTGCATGATTTGTGGGATGTCATGTTTACTGTTGCCTTGTCACTCCATACAGCAACCAGTAATGGAATTATCCGAGACCACAGTGACTCAATATTCAGTCCTGGGGTTGATGTGGCCCCAAACGTTTGGTTTCTAATTTATTTTCGAGTGGTTGTTAAGCAGTAAACCAACATGATTCATGATGACTACCTGTAATAGCTATGATAATAAGTTAATTTAGCTAGTTATCAAGTCTCAGTTGGTTCAGCATTCAAAAAAATATGAGCACAAGAAACTGGCGAAGGTGAATTTGTCATTTTAAGTCTTTTTCACCAGAGCACCCTCTGGCCTCAACTGCAGAAACACCACAATAATTCAGCAAGAATTAGTCAATTCAGTAGCGTCCAATTCTACCAAATGCACATCATAACCCTGACACAGTCATAATTCACTGTTTTCCTGCTCTGGCAGAAAGCACGGGGTACAGCTGAAAAGCATGTGTCCATTTCCCTGGATGTATTATTCATCAGATTTTTTTCCCTGGCTTTCTCTGAATCTTAGGCAATTTCATGAAGAGTTCATGATCATGCATGACAAGTACGCCTCAGTACCCAGCCTGTCACACAGTTTGGGGGTGCAAACACACAGGCAGAGCTGACATTTTTTAATAATGCATGTGATCCAGGGTGCCATTCCAGTGAAGCGTTGTCATTCACCAGTAAACGCCCATCATAGTCACCCAGTCAGGCAGACAGAGTGGGCTCCAGCAGGCACCAGGTTGAGAAGAGAGAGAAGTGCCAGTGAAATATTTATGGTGAGGACAATTTTCTTTTATTTTGGTCTTGAACACATCTGCTGTCCTGTCTCACAATAAGTTTGGACAATCAATTGTTGTTGATTTGAAATATCAGGACATGTGAGTGAACCTTGACCTATTGTTCTATGATTTCAGATGGGCTGATGAGTGGAACAGACGTTGGCAAAGGAACAGCAGATGCAAAGTCATTGTTAGCTAGTGGAGATGGGGCAAGAATCTCTATACTGATATTCTAATATTATATATATATATATATATATATATTAGATTAATATTACGAATGATATCAGAATATCAGATAGCATATACAACATCAAATGTATTTGTTAATACAATTCCTTTCACAGTAAGTTTGTGTTAACTGCTCATCATTACGACACAATTTGGGTCTGTTATGACAAAACAAAACAATGAATGTGCCTTATTTAACCTTGAGAGTGGATAAGGAATAAAATTTGTTTCATGATAAGTCAGGAACATTGAATATTTTTTCTTAAGGTTATTGTATACTGTATTCATCAAAGAGGAAATAAACTCAGCATATTCTTGCCAATCTTCAGTTTGTGCCATTTATTGGAAATGCCCTTGCCACTTGTGTCTTTCTTTACTACGAGGTCAGTGGCCCATAGTTCTGACATAGAATAGTTCAAGGAACTATTTACCATATTTCTGGGCAGGTTGAAAAGTTTTTTGTTTTCCATTTTAAATAAAAAAAAATGAACACAATAATAATGAATATTTCTGACATTTAGCCAATAATATTACCTTGTCTGAGGATCAATGCGTGACATCAGGTTGTGAGACAGTAGGGCTGGCGGTCTGGGACTTTCACAGAGCTGGGAACACGTGATGATGCTGGCGAGCTGGAAGTGTTGATGATGATGATAGTATCTGTGCCAGTGGCGGTGCATATACTGCTCCACTGTGATGAATATCCCTATCCCAGATGGCTGACTCTCCTCGAGACAAAACGAGTGAACCCCCTCAACCAGCGTGAGGCTTCAGCGGCCAGCCTCCGTCTCCCCACCAAGGTCACTGTCAGCGGAAAGGGAGACAGAACAGGGAAAGAGTTTAATATCTCCACTGCTGACAGCTGCAATTTAATTGTTACCTTGTGAAACAGATACTGCACTTTCAAGGGGGAAAGAGACTAAGGTTCTATCTTGATGGCTCTTTACAGAGTGCCCCAAATCCACAGGCCTTTTTCATATGTGTAAACACAGAATAAAAGTTGCTCTGCACAAACTGGAATTACAGACCTCTATTCCCAAACGCTATTTATTGATGGCTTCTATTCCCAAAGCCTATACATTGATAATTTGCTAATTATAGTTCACCTTACATCCTCTTGCACCACTATAATGAAACAATGGATTGCTTGTTTGCTGGTGGGGCCTGAGCCACTGAGCCCCACTCATTAAGCCCGAAGTCCACACTGTGCAGAGGAGTTTTCCCAATGTGCTGCAGCTAAGTGATGCATGGGCCCAACTACTGCGAATGCATAGCCAACAGATGTCATTGTTAAGATTAACATCACATCATAGTCCATTTTTTCCCCCAATGATGACCTATAACTCCACCCTAGCCAACTAAATATTATGTGGGAGAATGAAATATTTGCTTACTTAAAGAACAGACAATTGAAATCCCTGCTTGTGCAAGCTAAATAAGGCTCTCTGATTTTCCACTAACTACCATTAACTCCTCCCTTCTGCATGGCATGACAACACTCACCTTGGGCAATCCTAGAATTATGCAGCTCTTTGACATCATGGGCCTGGTTTTCCAAATTAATCTTAACGCAGAGATCAGCTCTGCTCAATGACTTATAATGGGATCAAGGTTATCTTTGCAATATGGTGCCTTTAGGAAACCCACCCATCGTCTGTGGGATTTCTGCCAGTGAAACAAAAATGTAGCCAGCAGCAAGATAAGGAAATGCTTGCGTGCGAGCGTGAATGCCTGTCCAAGCGAGTGTGCGTCTTTTGCTGTCACTTTTCGAGGCTTAACAGTGTTTACTGTTTACATTTGGAATGATCATCACACAGGTAATTGTCCACTTCATAAGTTACCGCTTGTCCTCAAACAAAGCTGCAACATGTTTTGCTGACGTCTGTAAAAAAACAGTGTGTTTGTTATTCACGGTACAAGCAGGAAAATTTATTGTTTGCTCAGTATTTATGAAACAAGGGGAGCTGCGAACCACCATATACTCTCCTACGGTTTCACTGACACCTGGGGAACAGTTTTCAGGATGGAGAGCATTGCTGCATGGGAGTGCTTTATGGGCTGAGTGCCTTGCTCAAGGGTATAACAGATGCTTGGTTCTTGGGTCACTAGCAAATAACAGAAGTTCCCACTCAAGTTCCCTCAAATCTGCCCGAGCAACTATTCATTCACTGTCCTGATTCTCTATCTTGGCCTCTCCATTGAAAAAAGGGAAATCTACAGAAAAAAAGAAAATTGTAAGGAAAACTGACGGCCTCTTTATTCATTTTTTTGTGTAACTTCATATCATTGCCTGTTTGTGTGCAGAAGGTTCTCTTGTGTAAGATTGGGTCTTGCCTAATGAACTTGCCAAGGTCCTCCCTGAATGAACCGCCCTCCTCACAATGAAAATGTATGAAACTCACCGATTTGGCTGCCTCCCACATGATGAAAAAATTAGTATATTAGCACTCGTCATGACATAATTTGTCTGTTTCCTCCTCTTATCCAAAAACACTGATTGAACGACACTTTAGTTTCAAGTCAGTTGGGCAGAGGACCATGGCAGTGCAAGAATTTAGCATTTATTGTCATAGTACAGCATATCAAATGAGGGTATGAGGCATTATAAAGTTCTCTTGAATGACTAAATGAATGACTCATGTTATATTCTGTTTCTGTAAATGGCCATGAAGTCTAAATGGTCTGACATTTTGAGTCATTTTCTGTTTGTATATTTTTTTCTGTGAAAAATACTCCTCAGGTGGTTATCTAACGGTCTATGGCCAGTGACAGAAAAGACAATACTTCACAGCAGAAGGATGAATTTGATTTTTGTAGTGTGTTAGGGTTAGGGTTAGTCCAGTCCACTTCAGTTTCATATACAACTAACTACAAGAAAGTCTCATATCACATCATCTTATTCCTTTCAAAAAAAGTCATGTGAAAATACATATGTGAATTCAAAGCACATGTACTTTTTGGGCAGATTTTTCAGGCTGATTTCTATGGCAATGGATTTTCACAATTTATTTATTTTACAATGCCATATCACTGATTTTGCTTAGTCCCGTGGTCATGAAAAGTATTACAGATACAATAATTGAAATTTTTGACTCTTATTTGACATTGCTAATAAATCAATCAATATTCAGATATAGTTGAAAGTTAGTGTGGAGCACTGAGAACATGGTGTCATTCTCAGGCCCTCTGTGTGTTTCCAGTTTTTCTGCACTCTCGTCAAAAGCCGGACTGTGCCTTAGCTCTGCCATAGGCCTGGAGCTGAACATGCAGGGGAACACAAGAGAGGAAATATCTTCTACCTTGCTGACAATGTATTTTATCATTTGTGTGCAGTCTCAGTAAATATAGTGTATTTATTGTAAAAATCATAACATGGTTTTATCTATCATCTTTATTGTTTATTGCTTTTGATGTTATTCTTTGTTGACGAGGTGACTATATGTTCTGGAGCTCAAGACTGGTTGTAAAGAGACATAATGCGTGATGAAATGTCAGCCAACTTCAGCAATAAATCCTGCACAAAATGCCTCAATGTGTTACCAGCGATAAATATTTTGAAGTTTCATTGGTATATCTGAAAGTTTACTCTGTATCAGTTCATAGAAGTGTAGCATTCTGCTTTCCAACCACTAGACAAATTACCTGACCACCTGTCCTGACAAATGGAGACAAAGACTAAAGGGCCTTGATATGTGCAGCTGTGTATCATGCAACCTCGACAAACATGAATGATACATTTCACTCTAAAGGATGTAAACCCAAGGAGTTATTTTAGCCCACCATATCAATGCAGAAAGTGTGCAATTAAGATGCTGTTAATATCCCTGCAGTTGTGTGAAATAGGAAGAATTGTCAGTTAGATGTGATTCATCATTCCTGCAACTCAAGACAATTACACTGAAATGTATATGTATAATGTTTCATGTGATATGAAATGAAGCCGTCCAGGTCCTGAGGCAGCGAAGCAGGTCCAAACCATGATGGTCCCTCCACCATGCTTGTGGGACAAGGTTTTGCTGCTGGTATGCAGCAGTTTTTCTCTTCCAAACATAGTGTTGTGCCCTTTTGCCAAAAAGTTCAATTTTGTCTCATCTGTCCACAGAACATTGTTCCAGCAGCTTTGTGGAACATCCAGGTGGTCTTTGACAAACTTGAGATGGGAAGCAATGTTTTTTGTGGACAGCAATTGTTTCCTCCTTGGTATCCTCCCATGAACACCACTCTTAATGTTTTTCTTATTGTGGATTCCTGGACACAGATGTTAGGAAGTTCAAGAGATGCCTGCAGATCATTAGTTGTGACCTTAGGGTTCTTTGTCGCCTCCTTGACCATGTGGCATGCTTTTGCTGTGATCTTTGCTGGACTCCCACTCCTAGGGAGATAAGGAGAGTAGTAATGGCACTGAATTCTCTCCATTTGTATACAATCTGTCTGACTGTAGACTGCTGGAGGCAGGCATTTGGAAATGCTTTTGTAGCCTTTTCCAGCCTTATGAGCCTCAACAACTCTTTCAACAAAATATCTTTTGACCGGGGCATATTCCACTTCAACAGATCTCTTCTTTTGAAGAGCGTGTTGGTTACCAGACTTTGTGGGGGTTTTATATGACAGGACACCTCTAACCCACACCTGAATGTCATCTCAATGATTGGATCACCTCACTTCAATTACCCTCCTTTCATAGCTTCACATGCTTTTTCATGTTCAGTATAATCATGCAAAAGTACATGTTCTGTGTGTTATTTGTTAAATCATACACACTCGACTAGGACAATAATTCAGGCCAGGAATCTTACTGTAACCCAGGCCACCTTGCACATGGAGACCTCTAAATACTGTAGCCTATATTACAGTGTATTGACTGTAAACTGTCAAAAAGTGATGTCATTACAGCAATACCTACGCCTACCAAAAGTGTAGTACCATAATCAACTAAAAATTGCCCGTTTATACTGTACTCTCTCTCTCTCTATCACACACTCACACACATACACACACACAAAGGGCCTTCCTAACTTTATCCACTCCCTCTCAGCTCCACATTTTCTCTTTTTCTGACTGTGACTCCATCTTTCTACACAGAGTTCAAACGCTGTACATTGTCAACAGGGATGCTTTGCATCATGACAACGGCACAGACTGATGAAGGAAGCAATACAAACAAATTGTGTCTGCTGATTGGCTTTACACAGCAGGGGGTAGGATTGTCCCAAGCTGACTGGCTGCTCCATGTTGTTAGGATAAGTAAATTAAATAGTCCATTTTGGGGGCATCCTGGTGGCTCAGTGGTCTAAGGTGCATAACACATAACCATGACATCCTGGGTTCAAATCTGGCCTGGGACCCATGTCACATGTCATCCCCCTTCCCTCACCTGATCCTTCCTGTCTCTCTCCATTGACTGTCAAATAAAGGTAAAATGCTTAAAGAAAATCCATTTTGCATTTTAACCACTTGCCAGTGACCATACTGCAGGTCAAACCAGGCATGCAAGGATCATGTTTCACCATTTGTTGCTGGATGTGATACCAAAAAGAAGTAAAAATAAAATCAGTTTTTCCAGTTCTTACATGATTTCATGCATTTATCCATTACCCCTTTTCACATGTTGTTATCTTTGGGCACTTGAAAGATATGTAACAAATGAGTCATAGATATGTGTCATTTTAAGGAAGTCCTGTGGGAGGGTGGCAAATAATCCCATTTTGCTTTTAGCATCAAGTAGATTTATCACTATTTATGATTGAATGGTGGCTTTCTGGACATTTTCAACCACCATTTCCATGTTTATGTTACATATTTATGTTCAAAAGAGGATTATCACACAAGTAAAAATGTTTATTTTGAAAATATCAGTGCTATTAATTTGCCCACTTAATTCAGATGTGTAATTACACAACTTTAGACTTGTAATTACAATAATTAACAACAAATCATGCCAGTGACAGACATGCAACATTTGCCTCACACTACAGTATTCCCCTCACCAGATACACTGACGAGGTCAAGAAAGACAACAAGTACCTTTTGAAATCATTTTCATTTACCCTTTCCCCAGTCTGTCTCCAAACCAAGGAGAGAAAAACACTTGAACTCTTTCAAAGCCAAATGACATTTTTCAGCAAGGGACACCTTTGATTTCTAATTGTGATATAGATCATAAATGGAGTGCAGTGCACCCGTGGGTGTATTTTGTGTAGTGCTGCGGCTCTAGTGTAGGTCAATAGTTTCTCTCTAACAGCCATATGAAGGCTTTCGGGGATTGGAATGATAGAAAGCAGTGACATTTGGAGTCTCCATATTGACTAAAAGGTGAGAGAGGATGAAATATGCAATAGGAAGATAGAGAGACCTCTGTCACACATGGCTGCAGCCTCCAAGGCTGACCATTCCTCGTTAGGCTTCATGAAATGGCTTTACTGCAGGGGAAGGCAGTGGGGATTGGGTGTCCAACATGTGCTATTCAAATGTTTTGAAAAGTAGCACAAATGTGTGTTGTCACCAAGATGCACTGCAAATCACACATCCTCTTTAAGAGTATAGGTTTTGATGTCTCATCGTGATTTGAACATTCATGTCACAATCTGAAAAATGCAGCTTGGTGTGTTCTGTATGATAGTCAGGTACTGGCAATCAGAAATGACAGGGAGTCACAATTATACCTTCTATCCCATAATGCACTGCTGTAAAGCATTCAGCGGCCTTGCAATTACAGCCGGGAAATAGGAGGATGCGCTTGAATATAGAAGGAGGTTCTTTAAATGGCATGAGATATGTTTTTGTTGCAATAACCTAACTGGTATGTTCTCACAAAACCTTTCTATTTCACCCCATGTTAATTAATTCCTTGAAGAAGAAGAAATAATAGAAATAATAGCACCTTGGTAGTGAAACCATTAACACAGTACTGTAGAAGGTTATTGTTTGTTGTACATAGTCTGCATAGCTGCTACTTTTCTTTTTTTCACTCTCAAACCACACATACTATTTCTTCAGACTCTTGCCTCCCCACATTCCAATATCTACACATCTTGCCCCTTCATTACCCATTCATGGAGTTGTTTTTGCCACCTTTTATACGGTAGCTCGCACTTTGTCTAGTTGGAGACTGCTCCTATCAAACAGTGGTTGATTCTTGTACTCATAAATGAATAAACTTAACTTTTCAGAGCAACTTTCCAAACTGACTGAGGCTCGATTTCCTCGACAGCACACAGTATACTGCACTCAGACTCTGCTCCCTTTTCTGCTCTGAATGATGAAAGCCGTTGAGGCAGAATCCATGGATTGATAAGGGAGTTAATTGGGTTACCAGCCATGCAGAGTAGAGTGAAAAAAGATCTGGCCGCTTCAGTGGCAGTGCTGACATAAAAATTAGATGCAGGAAAGATGGCACTGAAGCATCATGGTACATGTGTCAACGAAAGCCAGTCCCTCCATCAATAATGCCTTGGATTTGCTTGTGCTTACTGGGAAGACCCCAGTCACACACTAGCAACAACAGCAGCATGTGAAAGTCTGGCAAGGATGAGGGGTAGATAACATGTCTCTGCACTGATGTTACCAAAACAAGTTCCTTAGCATTTATTGCATTTGATGATCATTGATTTTCTTTGTAATTCTGATGCTGGTAAGTGGTGGGGAGTGGTTGTCATTGTCATCCATCCTTTCAGAATTAGATGTGGTGTTATATACTTCAGCTATATAACCTGCTGCATTTCTATGCATGTTGAAAGGTTGAGGTTCAATTTAATATAACGTCCTAATGGCGCACTGACAAATGCAGTACAACACTTCCCTGTTCAAGTCAGCTGCAACCACCAATGCTTACCACACTACCATATGTTATAAATATGGCTAGCATTAGGGTTGGAATTGAATTGAAATGTGACAGTCCAGTAGTGCATTTGTCAGTGTGCCATTATGCATATATATAATGAGAATGTCACCAATGGGTTTCTGTAGATTTTGTTGCACCTGAAGGGTTAAGTGATTGAAATTGTATTTCTGAACAACAAGTCAATCATCACAGAATCCAATGCCATTATTTCCACACACACACACACACGGGAGTTGTGAAATCTCTCAAGTGGTGCATTAGTTAAACTTCTTGTTACCTTGGCCAGCTGGTTGTGCATGACAATTCCAAAATAACCAATGGCTACCCTTCCCTATGGATGAGGTGTGAAAGTAAATTGGCACGGAACGCTCGTATTTAACATTTATTTTGTGGCTGGTTATACTGATACTGTATTGGCACATGCCATGGACATGTGCCTGAGTATTGCACAACAGGCCAGAGAGGCCCTTCAAGGAAGTCATAAATCTGACCTTGACATGACCACTACCATGTGGAGGTAGTCTATAGGAGGTCGGAGTCTTTAACATAGGAAGGCCAAGCCTTTGTCAATTAACAGCTCTTTTCAATGTTAGACTTCAAATATCTCATATCAAGTCCATCCATGGTTTTTCCTAGACACACTTTCTGAACAAACCAGCATTGTTAGATTTTCAGAATCACACAAGGAAACAGTATCTGTAATTAGCTTAACCCAGTCAGTTGATGCCTACTTGGCATTCTCTTAGACCCCCAAAAACCCAGTGAGCTTTTTAGTGTTAAATCAAGTTCACAGGCCTGACAGAATCATCATTATTGGAACATCTTGAACATTAGTTCATTGTCTCCACTGTGCTTTTAAATGTTTTGAGAATATTTCTAGTCTGCTAAAACTGTCATATCTACACTTTATTGGTCTGGGAAAACAGGGCCCTGTTGGAAATAGTTTGAAAACCAGTGAAAACTTTGAGCTGTGGGTGCATAATTGTAGTTATCAAAATGTTACCCTCTATAAAATCAGGTAAGCCCATGCACAGTGCACTTCAACAATTCTTAACTTATCTATAAAAGAGTAAATTAATTTGGTGAGTTCATCCGTTATGCTATCAAATCATGGTGCTACATTTCAGTGAATGTGTGAAGCTTTCAACTCAATAAGCAGCAACAAAAGATTCATATCAAATGAATAGCAAGTGTCAGCTCATACCTGCCTTGTTGACAATACAGCCATGAGTGCATTGTCACTACCAACACTGAACATTTTAATGATGAGAGTCTGTTTTTCAAACCCTGTGAATACGTACATTAATGAAGTAAAACTTTATCCATTAATATGAAACTCTCATAAATCTGCATGTGTACAAAGCATAAGAGTCACATTTGCAAGTCAATGTGAGATGCAAACACCATTATGAAACATATGGACTCTTATAAAGATATTCAAAGTCTCATCTATAGAACCTCAAAGCTGAAAGTAGTTACTTCAATGCCCAAAATCCAATCATTTTTTAGACCTCATGTAATGTTATCGATTAGGTCAGGACAGCAGTTTGCCCTAGTGGTTAGGGAGTCTGCCCTTCAACCCGAAGGCAGGTTCAAGCCCTGCCTGCACTCTGACCTACCAGGAGGAGGGCAAGTGAAAAGAGAGTCTTCTATGGGGATCAATTAAGTTGAAAAGAATGACAGCAGAGGGAGAAGACATTTGTCCGGGATGATAAAATCCATTCCAGCAGTGGTAAACAATTTGAGTGAGCATTTTTACATTTATTCTTTTCAGACTTTTACATCTTTTGCATTGGCATTGGACAGGAAAGACTGGTGTAGCTGGGTAAGTCAAAATGCATCTAGCCTCCTTTGGTGGCTATGTGATTGTGACGTCCACCCCAGTGCACCTCAACAAATCCTCAGCTTTTCTCTGAGACAGGCAGAGTGGGAGGTTGTTTGCAGTTTGCCCTTGGCTGATGAGGTGTCATCATCCGATTTTTTTGTGTGTGTTTGTGTGCGAGAAAGAAAAAGCAAGTGAGAGAGGAGGGTGTCATCTACTGTTGGGATGCAAAGCTCTGTGTGTGTGTACCATACATGCACTTCACTATGCACTTCACTATGCACTAGTGCACTATGGCTGCTTGTATAGTGGCTATGGTGGAATAATAATAAAAAAACTTTTATTATATAGCACTTATCTAAAAACAGTACAAAGTGCTTTACATAAAAAAAACCAGAAGGAATACTGAAAAAAGGAATAAAAATGAAAAGTAAAAAAGGAATAAAAAATAAATAACACAAGGGTCCAAAAGAATTAAAATGATAAAAAAGAATAAAAGTAAAAGACACAAGGAATAAAATAAGAATAAAAGACAAATCAAAATGAAACATTTACATAAAAGCAAATTTATAAAAGTGAGACTTCAAAAGATTTAAAAGATGATATTGATGAATGTAGGAGAAAGTGAATGACCATGTGGACGCTGACACTTTAGAGTTAAAACTAAGGTCATTTGTAACATCCTAGAGTACTTATTGCTGTCCTTTTTAATACAACATGAGAGGACTGAATAGGTGAATATAGTGCACATAAACAGGTATAGTAATATTGGTTATGCCATCTGGTGGATGCTTTATCCAAAGGAACTTACAGCCCCATGAGTGCCTGTATTTTTAGTATGGGTGCAGAAACAGAAATGGAACCCCTAACCCAGGTGGTGTTACTGCCATGCTCCAACTAGGAGGGGTGATACAGGACCACATATAATCCTGGCAAAAATTCACGCATTTTTGATTATTTGAATGATGGAACAGGATTAGAATCAATATTGCACTCTGAATGGATAATTTAAAGTTTGCCATCACATTTATACAAACTTCATACAAAGAATCAAAGTAAAACATTTCATTCCTTTTGGGCCCTTGAACACATGCACAGAACCCCTGCCCCTTGCCCCTGAACTTTGACCCCTCTTGGGCAATGCACAAATGTTGTGTGTATCTTAGATGGATATGCAAAGAAACAAATTTCAGAATTGCTCAGTGAGATGAGATGTGATATAAAAACAATATTCAACTTATGATAGAGCAGAACATTGTTATGTTAGTATACATAGAGTTAATAATACATTAGTATTTGTGAGAAGTGCTGTTTGTTAGTTCCTGGAACAACGTGACTTCCCTTTGAAGCAGCCTCAAGTGATCCACCCATGTAGAAAGCAGAATCGACAAGCATCAAATTCAGGTGAGGGCTTTACAACACTGGAGAAAAAAGACAAAGTGATTTTCTCAAGGTTTTCCACAAAAGAAACCCATTGAGACAGAAAAATGTTGCATCTTAAACTGCTTGTCATCTTTATTGAATGCATTTATTTTCGTTTATCAGGATGAAAAAAGCTTCACTGAGTCACCAATCTCTCCTTCTCTGAGCAATGAATCATGGGAAACATGCTTAGATTGCATCCATTTGTTATGGTTATGCCAGGTTTCATGGCAGAGGGAAACATATATATATATTCACATATATAAATGCAAAGGATGATGCATTGGAATGGATATATTTCTGACTAGTGTTGTGTATTCTCAAAGTAATCTATCATGCGCCTTATCCTACTTGTCAAATTTGTTGAACTTGTTACTTCCAAAGTCTTTTCAAAAGGAGCTGAAGTTGTTTTCATGTAACAAGACTGACATTGACTAGATCAGGCATTTTCATTTCATACAATGAGTTTTGCTTTTTTCTGTAAATCCATGCATTCAAACAATCTTTTTTGGTCTGCATTACTTTAGAAAACTCTATTAAAATGTTATATATTACAATTTTGATTTTTGGGTGGTTACCATAATTCAAGTCCATGTCATATTCTGTAATGAATCCCATTGCAGCAGGAGGTTTATTATAGTCACTGTCAGGACACAGTTTGTGTTTATGCACATTCTGTACACTGCCCAAGGCTGAAAGCATTAGAGGGTTTGTGTAACAAAGAGACACAACTGTAGGTTAAGGTCATTTGAAATAAAATACTGCTTTTCCTCTGCTGTGGGTGTAGGTGGCATGGCTATAGCCCTGGCTTTCCATTCAATGGTTTTCCATTCGGCTTTAGTGTTAGCTTAGCTGCCACATGAGCTTTAACTGTGCTATAGATAATTTCACTTGTTTCAATACAATTCAGCTTTTTTCTTAAAATATGACAAGTCACTCATCCTATTTTAAGACATTGTCATTTGTTTATAGAGTCCTATAGATTCTTTGTGATCGATTTGTGTCAAATGTCAAAACTTGAATAAACCACTTACTACTAGTACCCTTTCTTGACTCAAACTTTGTTTGATTTACTGCAGTGTTTGGACATTCTGTTGTGTGTCCAAATTTAGCTTTTTCTTATTATTACGTACTGTAATGAAAGTTACTGTACACGTTACTCTAACTTGAATTAACAGTAAAACCTCCTAATGTTAAATGTCTGCACAGTGAGCCATTGTAACAAATCAGTAGTCATTAATGAAATAATCAGTTTAAACAAGAAATTTCAAATTTACAAAGCCCTTTTAACAAACAGATTTGTCACAAGGTTCTTTACAGAGAGCAAAGGACATACCTAAAGCAAACATATATCCATTTCTATCCAATCAAACACTGTAGACCAAGCAAGGTCATAGTGCATGTGTACCTATTCATCCCTGCCTCAGACCACTCAATGCTTGGATGCCGGTGCAGATCATCCACCATCATGCCTATCCTGAGGGGGGTGAGAGGGTGCAAGGTCAGTCGACAAAATAAACAACCCCTATTCTCTCCGCAAATACTGTAAGCACCCTTTAAATGTGGGAACTCCCTTTGGATGTGACCTGCCGTCCAAGATGCATTGCCCTCTGCCTTTCATTTGAAGGATGAGCGTGACCCCCTCAAGCAGAAAACTGAACACCATGACACTGACCCCTACACAAGTTTATTATTCAACAGAATGATGTTATGGAGAATAAAATGAATATACATACATAAACTATATAGCATCCTGACTGCAACTATCAACCAAATTTTAATACCGACTACCCTGTGAAAGGACCATTTGTTTTCATTTTGTACTATTGATCCTTTTGTGAGCGTAGGTGTCACCTTTTTCAAATGGTGGATATCTCATTTAGTAAGAACAACGCTTTGCTTGTCTGGTGACATTTATAGTCTACAAGCTGTCATAGGTCTTTATTTTTCCTCAGGCTGTAGCCCTTGTGCCATGTAATGTAGATCAGTACTGTATTTACATTGTTACGTGTGTATGTACTGCGTTACTCTTGAAGTTGTCAATATATCTTTTAACTAATGCTACCAAGACAAATTCCTGGCTATTGAACTTGGTGAATAAACTGATTCTGATTCTGCTGTGGAGGAGAAAGAAAGAGACATCTCAGACAACAAGATGCAATCTAGAAGTTTGACAGGCAGAGCAATCAACCTTCCAGATCATTTAGGATGATGGACAGTTAATTGTTTTTTCTTAAGGATTAATCCCACTGCAGTGTATATTTATATTTTTTAACAGCCGTGTGACATCCATGCTGATGTTGACAGTCTGACTAACAGTGGCACTTATTGAAATTACTGATGTCCCACTTCGGCGCCATCATCAAAAATAGACCCTCAGGGGGTCTGCAGCGGCACTCAAACAAGCTCACGTGCTACAAAGGGTACTGTAAGGAGTTGCATTTGCTGCCACTCTAGAGCCACCGCTGGATATTTTCATTGGCAGATACATTAGCATGAAGGCAATTATTCAGTGCCTGTGGGGTGAACACTTGGTTTGACCCCGGCTTGCATCTGAACAAGGTGTTTGTTTTGATTAGGGAAACTCACCTCTTCCTTTTACTCAAGAATATTGTTGCCCAATTTTCAGTCAGCAGCAAGGATGCTGTAAAAACAGTTTTAATTTGACACAACTATTGGTCAAATAAAATGTTATGAAAAGAGGCTTCCGGTGTAGACCCACTGACTTTTCAGGCTTGGTCAACTTACCCTTTATGTGACTAGATGATTGGCAGAAAAAAAACACCAACTCTGGATTACTAAAAGGTCTATCTTCTTACTTTAGATAATGCTAGTTGCCTATGGGCGCTTAATGTACTGTATGCTAACATGTTAGCATGTGCACAGGACAGGGAAATATACCAGAGAGACAAGAGATGATTTTGGTGCTACTCCTAACATAACATGTAAAAGGTAAGTTGATCAACGAGACAATTTCACCAAAACTTGGCACTCCTTATGTGGTAAATAATTCAGTGTTAAAACAAAACAAGTAGACTAATCAACACAAAAGAACCAGCTAGCTGTTGTTTTTTTCTATAGTGTATATACAATACCACAAAATCTAAGCGAGTCTAGCCAATGAAATGGGAGGGACCACTGGTTTTGCACTGCCCTTGGAAAACTAGGATGCAGCAACTCTCCCAAGGGTGAAAATTACAGTTTCCTGATTCGCACTAAAATGACATCTTGGAATGGATAAACCTTAAAATGAATCTGGAACATCTGCGCTAGATTTATTTCAGGACTCCACACTGCCACATTCTATACTACTGCTATCAGCTTTTCAAGTGAAAAAAGACAGCCCAGCGTCCTCAGCAAAAACCATCAAAGTGAGTCACTCAAGTCATGCTAGGTTTCTACTAACATAAAACCAAAATCCATAACTATTTTGTTTTGTGTCAAATACTGAAAGCAGCATAGTATAACATTGTCTGAAAACATTGGTAGGTGGAAGAGTGGAAAGGAATTGGAGAAGCACAAGTAACATGAATAAACATTAATAAATGTCAAATGTATGTATATCCTTTGTGCTGAGGCTGCGAATGAAGATGTCAGGCAGCTGGAGCACACACACACACCAGTATATGAACAGTATTTTCCTGTGTTGTTGCAGTGCCAGATCCAAGAATTACATCAACTACGTGCCTAAAATGTAAATATAATGTTCTAATGTAATTTATGACCAGATGCCAGATCTGTACCGCCCCTCCATAACCAGACTGCTTGTTAAGTCATTACCTCTCTTTTGGTGGTTTTGCACCCTTTCTTTTCATATGTAGGGACGATCTACAGTACATCTAGGAAGACAGTTGTAAATGCTGTTTCCAAACTCCGCTGGGCAGGGTAGTCTGACTCTAGTATATCACCTTACAATGGTTAATTGGTTTTAAAGTATTGTAAAATGATTTAGCTAAGGTGAAGCTGAGATAATTGCTTGTTAGGAGAGTGAATTAAATATATTTATAATACATTTTTGAGGTGACACACAGAATTATTATCCATTTGGGCTCAAAACAAGGGATGGTGGACCACATTCCTGTCCCATTTGTCAACTCTGAGTGGGAGTAGATACCTTGGTAAATTGTCTGACAGTTCCCAATTTTCAGTTAATGAAACTACAGAAAACCAATCTCGATCCAAATAAAATACAATTTAGACAGAGTAAACTGTAGTAAGATGAGGATCATCACAAGTGTCACTAAGAGGCAATACAATTCTATACTCCCTATTGATGAATCTTCAAGAAGAAAAACAATATCTAGCAACTCTTTGCAGAGATGCTAATTGTTGTTCCTAACACAGAATGCATACAGTGTGTGGGTGTGTGATTAACCAGCTTGGCTTGAGAGCTGGCACAAGGATTGGCTTGGGCACAAAAACAAAAACTACAGTACAGTATGGTAACAAAGTTATATCTGTGAACAGAAGTGTGCTGTATTGTAACTTACATCAGACACCCAAGATTACACTTTATTAGTCACTAACTCTTTGTACACACTACCATCAGCTCATTTGATGTTGATTAAAAACATATTCAGCCCACCAGAACCAAAATAAAGTAGAAACTCTTCAAGGCTTCCCAGCTATTCAAGGCTTCCCGGGTGCTTTGCAATTGCTATTTGAAAGATTACAGAATTACACATGTGAAAAATGATGCATGCAGAACAACTGTCTGTTGTGGGAGCCAGTGTTTAGTAATAATGTGACAAACTTGCACAAAGGGCAGCTAAAATTTGATTATAAAGTGAACGTGTAGTAGACGTCTATAAAAATAAAAAATTAAAGCATTATCTTTTCAATATAGACTTCTCTGGTGCACATTTCTGATGTTTACAGCTGTTTATGCATTGTTTAAATATACAATAATGTATTTACTGCTTGGTGTAAAGCCAAAACACAACCAAAAAGATCCTGGGTGATATGAGAGGTAAGTTTAGACATGACGTTGAAAAGACGTCCACTGCTTAGTGGGTACAAACATTAAATTCAGGCATGGCCAAAAATTGTTGCTTCTAGCAATGAAAAATGCATGTTGTATTTTGGTCGTACATTGATGCCTAAATGTGAATCAGCTCATATTCAATAATATATCTGGTTCAGATTTGTTCATTAGTACTGCCGAACTTCAGATCCATCAGATTAGTTTGAAGTTGACATTGGAGCTGGGCGACCCAGTGACCATGTTAATGGTGGTGCACAGGTACAGTAACCGTGCGTTCAAACTGCGAGTAACACGATGAACAAATAGATGTCCATTCATTTCCAATGGTGCTGAGCAACCAGGGAAACTGGTCCATGTGTGAGCAAGGTCAACAAGCTTGTTGGCCAAGAAAAGTTGACCATGGCTGAACCTTTTGGTCATTGGCCGTCAACAGTCAATTAGTTTCCTTGTTTCCCTAATGATGAGATTTTGTTTCATGAACAATAGTTCCACCCTGCAAGTGCAAAATGGAAGAGAAGCTGATTACAGACATTCAAAGCTTCACAATTCTCTACAATCTTTATTTGAAAAAACAATGCTTGCAGAACGGTTGCATCCATCGTTGGGGTCGATGGTAATCTTGAAAGTAATATTATTGGATTTTTCTTTATTTTTATAAATACAACCTAATTAACAACTTGCAAGCTTGCTAGCTATTTTAACTCAAAATAATGTAACATTATGAAAGGCGATACCAAAGCAGCGAAAACTACATGATTTGACAGTTAAACTTGCTAGGTGCATGAAACCAATACCTCGACGCAATCAGATTCTCTCGCACCAACAGTCAGTCAGAATAGACCCATCAAGTTGCTGCAAATGTATTCAGTGTGACGACACGGTAATGACTACTACTAAATTTTCTAATAATATTATTTTTCTTCAGTCAAAGGAAAACAAAAATTTGAGCAGGGCAGTATACAGTAGCAGTCATCAATACCAAATTCTTATCGGATTCTTTGTTTTTTAATTGTTTTTGTTGCCTTGCATTACAAAATTCACACAACTTCATATAAATCTGGAAACACCACATCCCCCATGCCAGCGTTTGAAAAACAGGAAGTCTGTGCCTGTGAAATAGTGCCAGCCTGATAGATAGCTAGATATATAGATAGATAGTATACTGTAGAGACCTTTCATTTGTCCTGCAATTATTCACAACTGCACATACACAAACCCCAAAGTGATTTGTTCAGTTTCTTCATGTTCAAAGATGGGAATCATTATTTCTGGATAACTGGAACTATTTTAAAACAAAAGAGCAAGTCGTTCAAGAAACACCCACCCTTTATTAAGTCTTTCAGTGTTAGTGAATACATAGCAACACTGACCTGGGACAAATGTATTCACAGAGTACCTTATTAAGTATGCTCTTTATTAGTTGCGGTTTCAATGATTCATCGTCCATCCTCCCACAGCCCTGTTTATCTTAAGTGGCTCCTTTGTAGTGCTGGGACCGGATGATCTTGGACTTGAACTCCAAGATTTTCTCTCTTCCTGGAAAGATGTGGGCATCTGGCATGCTTCCCGCTTCCTGTAGGAGAACTGAGTCACGTAGAGGTAAAGCCAGGTGAGGCTGGAGAGCCATCTGGAGGAGTTGCTTGGTTTCATTGTGTGAAGACTCTGCTGGACATTAATGACGACATTGTTTGAAGCCATAATGAGCTTTGGGGCTGGCTACTTTCAAAATGGTCTTTGGCACAGTTTCCCCTGTTGGTGTAAACAGTTGGAAGTCGGGATGTAAACAGGCTTGAGATTCTAAGTAAAAACTTCAGAGGCAGGAAACCTTGCTAGTAATGCTTCATGGGAATGGTTCCCGAACAAAACTTATCGTGTTTAACAGGAAACTGCTCATTATCCATTGACTGATACATTATGATGTTACATTATGGGCTCGGTGTTGGTGGTGATGTGGGTTGATTAGCCCATGGACTACATTTATTTGTAGTATGTCAAAGAATTTATGGTTAAGAGCAAAAGCTAGTAATTGTTAATTAATCTTTTAAGACCCTTCATTTGCTCCAGACGTGGATGTAAACAATATATAAAGGATTCTAATGATATTTTTCTCTTTTTTTATGTGAAGAACCCTATTCGAAAAAGAAGGTTCATAGATACATACATTTAGGAGGTGAAGTTAAAGCCTTCTTACTGTTCTTTTCTGAAAGATTTAGATTCAAATGAGAACATCTCTGCCATTCTAGTGCATTCAAAAGGGTTTCCACAAAAAGTCTCCTCCAAAAAGGAGTTCTTACAAGGAGAAAGTGCTAGTCAGAGCCCCCACTGTTGCTATGCAACCACAGAGAATCCAGTTGAAGCATGGCACCCTTTACTAAAGTTTAAGTGTTTTTCAACTTTCAGCACCCAGCACGGTGAGTGCTAAAAACATGCTCAGCACTGTTAGGAAGTTGCAAAAGCATGTTCTTTCCATTGAAAATGATGAGAAAACGAAGCTACTGCTGTAGAGAGAGGCCCCCAATGGACATGCAGCCTTAGCTGTGGTAGGGCTCTGCACAGAAGGTTTTCTGTCTGGAAAACAAGAATGTAATTTTTCTGGATCACTTTTTTTTAATACAGCTGTCCTACTCATTTCAAAACTGTTTTTACTGCTTTTTTGTTCTCCACCCCTGAAGTGGTCTTAAAGGACAAAAGCTTTGACAACAGCTTTTACATTTATTTTTTCTGAGAGTTTCACAGTTAAGAGAGTGTAGCAGTGAGAGGTGAAACTGTTAATTTGACTTTGTTTTATTCTAGTGACTGCAAATTTGTTCTGATGTATGACAGTATAGCCTCAGAGACTGGTTATTCCTCGAAACGTCTTGTTGGACTATGTCTTGCTTGTTTGGTTCATCAAAACATGAAGAAAAATGTTTTAGTGATACTGAGTCCACTGATCTCATTCCTCCTGTGCATAAACCTGCAGATTGCTGGTGCTTGATTAGCTGAATTGTTAAACACAATGCAGAGGGAATCAGAGGGCCCTTGGTTCAAAACCAAAGCAGATCAACTTTGAAATTCCATTTGTACTACACAAATAGTAATAATGGTGCCCTGCAAAAGGGACGACTTGAAGCATCTGAAATTTTGCAGATGCAAAACACTTACATAATGTTGACGCACTAATTGTTCATCCCATTTTTTTGGTAGAACCATGCATATGATATATTTCTGTAATAATCCAAAAAAGGGTTTTACTTAAATGAGGCCTTCGACCTGGCCAAGCCCAGAGCTTTGGTTTTTTTAGAGTGTGGTGGCTTGCCGTGAGGAAGCTAAGGAAGCTTGTGGGTAGATGGTCAGTTTTGGGTCTAATCCCATTCCTTGTCAGAAAGCACATCAGTTCCACTACTGATGACTGTGAGCGTTGAAATATCTGCTATGGATTAGACTTGGGGCTAGCAGGGGACAAAACAATCTATCCCCCCCGCCCCCCTCTCTCTCTCATTTCCATTACAATATCTGACTACTTTCCATTCAGTTCCAAATCAAACACATTTGGCTTCATCTCCTCCAGCATCCATATAGAAATTCCTTATACCTGCATCCACTCCAGATTGTATCTGTCTAGATGGTCATTTATGTGTTGAGTGACTTCCATCACCACTGGGCCTATGAAGCCAGTTAAAACCCCATGGTTTCATGTCAAAAAGTGCAAGGGGGTTAGAGAGAATTCCGAGATACATGGTTTTCAACAGCGATATTGGAATACATATTCATTATACATTGTATAATGTATTGGACTCATGCTATTGGCAGACTTTGTGGCTCAAACACACTGGCAGTTACATACAACAAAATGATCTCCAATTAACCTGCCAATCAGCTGTAGTTTTCACCACTTCCAGGATTCGTTTCTCTCATCAGTCCAGGGTGAAAGGTCTCATTTTGACATTACTTTCTCAAAGACCTTCATATGTGCAGTGATTTAAATCCAACAGGTTTAATAAGGGCAACTGAGGACCACACACCCTGGAAACTGACAGACTAATGTACAATCCAAAAGCTTTTGGTGCTGAAACTGTAATTAATTGAGAATAATTGTTTTCATCGGCAGGAGTATATTAGAAAATGGTTTCAGAACCTTCTGAATGACATGGCGAGAGTTTGGTTCAACTCTCTGAATATATTTCCAATGACTGTTTTGCAGATGGGATCAAATTGTACTTGAAACCCAGTTAATGAGTCATTCATAATGAAATATGAGTTACACAACAGCTACCTGGTACATTTATGAATAGTGATACATGCCTAAGCTCATGCACTAATGCTATGGAAATAAAAAGTGACATTTCTTGTTCCTGTCATGCAAGGTCCCTTCAATTGCATTTGAGAGAAAATAAATAGATAAATAAATAAGACTGGCTCTTATTTATTTACTCAGCAATCACACATGATCATTATAAGGATATAAGGATAATATTTGTTACATCTATTGTCTGTGCATTGTGGCTTTGCCCCTTGCACGTCTTAATATTGGATACTTCTAATGTTGGCAACATATGAGATTAGCATTATTCTATTGTTGATCTGATTATAAATCATGCCAGATAAGAATGTCATCTTAATGTACAGAATTTAATGGAATGAGTATAAAATGCAGCAGAATGAAGGATTGCAAATGTATACAAATGTGCAATTTGACTAATAAATTGTATCCTGGTTAATATTTTCCTATCTTGCCTTTGACTGTGATTAAATGGAGGAAAGCAAGACTAAAAATGGAATCAAGCAAAGTCAAAAACAAAGGTAGTGGAAATCAAAATATTGAGATTGATCACTTATAAAACTACAAAACAGGTCAAATGAAGTCCTTCAGTTTCAGTAGAAAAAAAACTCCAGAAACATTAGGTTCAAAACATATCTCACCAAAATGTATGCATGGCAAATCCCACAGGAGCCATAGTAAAAAAATATTCTGAGTAATATATTCTCAGTAAGCCCAGGCATGTAATTGCTTGGTGTGAGACACGTACCAAAGCCCTTGCTGAAAAGCTAATAAGTGACAGACCATCATTGACCCCTGAATGTATTAATAAACAAAACATTGAGTCACTTGATATGTCTGTACATGCTAGGTTGGGAGAAAAATGAATTCAGCCCTGGCATCATGACTTCCCCAGCCCACTCCCACTGCACTCATCTTCAAGGTTAGTTTATCAATAGTCAGTTATCACAAAGCAATTCTCGAAAAATAAACAAGATTCACTCAGACTCTCTCTCTTTTACTAACTCACTCAGATTATTGGATGCTGCGTCAAGCACATACTGCTGGCCAGTATGAAAAACCTTGGTCCAATTTGTGAGGTCTGTTTTATTTCAATTGAACATTTACATGATCCTTTAGTTGGAGCAAGTTGCATCCCTCTAGAGCCAATGAAACCCATTCAAAACCAATGCTAGAATTTCAAAAATGCATGGCTGTCAATCTGAAAAGAAGGCTGTTTCTTGAAGAGACAACGCTTGCTTAGAGGTCATTTTCAATTGAGAGAGAGCATAAAGAGAGAGGACACAGAGCACCAAGAGAAATGGTTTAGAAGGCTGCTGTGCAACCCTTTATAGGTTTGCCCCTCCCCCATGTCATGTGAACTATGAATGTCCTCATGGGAACCAAATCAAATCAAAGTTCTCAAAGGAATTATGTTTTCCCCTCCCCCATGTCATGTGAACTATCAGGAGTTCTCGCATTACTACAGGTATGGTTATGCTAGGTTAGGGCCCTAAAGCATGGGGAAGTTTTTTGAAGATTATAAAATTGCATGTGATAGTGACCTCAGTATCAGCCAAATGTTTAATGTTTTATACAGCTAAAACAGCCTGGGGTCAAATTGACCCCAAAGAACACCGATGCGTACCAAATGTGCACAGGACATTGAAAACACATCATGTTAATTTTATGGTTACCCAGTTGTCTCCATTAAATTAGGAAACATCATTCAATATGAAGCAGAAAAAATGATGTCAATCATTTATTTAGAGACATTAAACATTGAATAATAATAAGATAATAGGAGGGTTAAAAAAATATCTTGTTTATTTTTCATTTACTTAGTCTACTACACTATTATAAGACATGATGGCCTTCACTATGTTGCAAGGATCAATTTTTATGTACTAATCATAGACAGGCATAGACATTCTATTTTTTTTCTCCTTTTTTTGGAATTGCTTTCACCGACGTTGAAGTTTGGAGGGGTTGAAATGATGTCGTTGAGCACCCCACAGCTTCATTAAAGTTGTTGTTGCTGCTGTTGTTCTTCTTCTTCTATCTTCTTCTTTTTCTTTTTTCTTCTGTCAGTAAAAACATTTCTTTAAAAGCTGCAACGTACCACCACCTACTCGCATTTTCAACTGTTCAGTGATGGAGGATGGTGCTATGAGAGAGTAACCAGCACCCCAACACATCTCAGCTAAGAAAGCGTCGATAAAAGTCACTTTATGCCACTTAGCCCAGCCATTTCTGGAGTTAATCCCAATCAGGTGGTGGCCAGTCCATGCCCATGTCTGTGCATGTGGATTAATAAGTGCAAGGCCACGTGATTAATCTGGTGTTTCCTTGACTCCTAGTCTCACGACACACTTATGCCTTTTGGATTTCTGATTGTCTTTGTAGCTGAAAAGTCATGTTTAGATTTATATTAGAATATTATGGTTTGATTTAAATTCTGACTGGAAATTCAGTGCCAGATATCCAAGTTATTTTGTGAGTGGAATAATGCTCATTCCATCAAATCGACTGACCAGATGAATCCAAGTGTAAGCTGTGTATCAAATCCTCTTCAGCCATGGAGAGGTAGATGAAAGGGAGAAGACAAGTTCTAAAATAATTTTTAAGTCTTAAGTCTGTGTGGACTGCTTAACAGAGGGGGCAACTCAACTCTATCCGGAAGATGTTTCTGATATACACTGAGTATAGATTCAAATAAAGTTTATACTGTTCAGTTCACATTGATGAATTATAGCCTCAGGTGGTGAGTTGATGGAGCTCCAAACTAAATGGGGTCCTGTGAGCAGCACAAGATCATGCAGTTATGAATTACATATCGAACAACACAAGCTTTGTGTAGAACAATCTAGGTGGTCTGAAATAGATCAGATACTAAGAGAGTTAGCAACTCAATAATAATGATTATCAAAGGAGCATGACTCTATCATCATTGACAGCTAGAAAGCACTAGCAGCAGCAACAGGCTTGCTAAAAACAAAGGATTATCATTAGCTGTACTCACAATTAATCAAATGATAATGTAGACAAGACAAGATAGAGTTGTACAAATAGTATGTAAAAATCTGATTTCTTATGGAAAAATATGCAAGCTTCATTTTTTACATGGGCAGAAAACAACAAAAGGCCATGTTGCAAGTAAATACATTGCATCACAGTATTTTTAATTAATGATAGCTGGTTTTCAATAGCTGTCCTTGGAGCAGGCTGTTACATATTATATACATAGGGGTAAGTGTGGTTGCTCAGGAGCACTTCAGTAATATCGGGAACTGTGGGTAAATGGGATAGAACCAGCAACCTCTCGACTACTCGGTGGATTCTCTAACCAACCTACCATGTGGTCGTACAAAGAGGGAAAGTGTCAGCCAACATCATGCGCTGGTCATACAAGCCCTACAAACTTTACCATCCCCATGCAATCAAGTAGCGTAGAGCTACTGGGATATTGAAGCACTGTTATAGTACAGTAGCGTTTTGGTTCAGCCTCCCGAGATATTGGTAGAATATTATTCAGCTACCTCAGATTAGTTTGATCAACGGAGAGCGATAGAGACATTTTAACACATGCTGGTTGCAGTTTTATCATCTCAGCATGTGCGTAGAATGTCTGCAACACTTGAGTGGGATGATGAAGAAAATTGTGTGATTTAAACGGATCTGAATAGGTTTTCTCGCAGCACACGCGATGAGACATTCTGTCAAATCCTTTACGAATCTATTTTAACTCCCACACAATTCTAATTTGAACCGACGAGGACGTTGACTGAACTGAACACTTTTAATTGCATAAGATAATGATATTTTCATTTGGAACCAATATGTTTTAAGATATTATTTCATGCACTCTCTATATGAGTTAAATGTACAACTTGAAGTTAGCTTGAATGTGCTCCCTTTCTAGTAATGGATGGATACAGGTATTACTAGAAATTTAATCAGCATGCCACACATTCAAACCTCTGTACTGATTTGTTCGAATGTTAGTTTTGTTTGTGACCAATATCTTTTGATGTTTTACCCATTATTGTTGTGCCGTTTGCTTCCATATGAGTACATTTTTAGTATGATTGGCCCCCCAGGGGAATCAAAATAACCCCAATTTCTTTCGAATTATACATTTGCGCTGCTGTACGAATAAGAATATCATAAAAAATAACAACTATGATGTAATCAAAGATTCATAAGGGTAAACCACAGCTATGAAGTAGGTTCAGGCTTAAGGAAGGTGTGAGCGCTTACCTCTGGATCCAAAGAGCCAATATTACTTTTTTACAATCACCAGTAAATTCAAAGCAGTACTTTCAGTCACTAAGTCTTACTTAGAGTTTGTGTGATAAATAGATTTTGACACCATCATTACAAAATTAAGACAATTTATAGAGGCACTAGGTATTAACAGTCTTAATCCTATATTTATTGTCAATATTACATGATAAACTTAAGGTAATCCAAAACCTACCTAAACATCTTGTAGGTCTAAAATAGAAATACGGTATAAGCACACTGAGACTACAGTTCATATAATTCACAACTATTAGGCTATAAAAATTCTGTCCTGATTCTGAGTGACATGTCAAAAAAAACATGTGCTTGGAAGAAATTTGGTGCATCTCTTTACCAATTCATATTAGGTCAAGTAAGTGCATCAAAATCACAGCGACATCAACAAAATCTGTAATTTCCCTCTCAGTGAGGAGCAGAGCAAGCTGAAAGAGAAATGCTTCATTCAGAGTCAAACGGAAGACATTTTTTGGTAATTTCAGTAACCTGAAGGAGCGCTCAGCCACTGCTCACAAGCCTTTGTATATGTTGAATGACAGTATCGCACCATTGAGTCATATTCTGAGACAGAAAATAGTCCTGTAAATGCCTTTATCTACTTTGAGATAAGGTCATCAGAGTAAGCACAGCCCGAGTCAACTTTCTTTTTCCTTGGATTTCCGTTGAAGTCTGAGTGTCTGTTGGCACTGCTCTTTTCTTCGTCTGTTTAGCCACAGTGGCTATCTCTGCACATGCTTCTTCTTCTTCTGTTTATACCAAACAAACCGCTGTTGCAGCTGCCAGAAACGTAAAACACATCACTTCCTGTGCATCAGAGGATTCTCTGTTTCCAACAGTAAGTGTAAGAGGTTTCACTTTAAATTCCAAGGCGTTGTCTACATTATCATTCATGGACGCCAGGCACCCACAGTACCCATTCAAATTCCACTAGTGGCTTTGGAATGAAACTCTTTAAGGTAAAACCAAAGTGACACATTTAAGATATTTAATGCCTTCCTCACTACACAAATCAACACAGACAGCCACCCACCCCTCACCACCACCACCACCCTGTCTTTTCTGTTTCAGCTCATCATTCAGCATGGCCTTTAGCTCCATATGAACCCACACTGCTTGGGTGATAATTAAGTTAATCTCATCAAGAGAGGAAGGAGAACTCCCACCCTATGGACCATTCCCTCAACCACACTTTTGAAACACTGTTGAAAATGCAAGTTTTCTCAGCACTTAAAGTGGAGAACCCGTTAGTAGGGAAGATCTAGAGAGACAGATAGGGTTGTGTTTATGTGTGTGTGTGTGTGTTGATGTAAATCAGCCTGTACCTGGGTTGACAGACTGGGGAATTAAAGGTGCAATAAGTAGGTTTTTTAGTGCATGCATGCTAATCTTGGCATACAAAAGGACAACTTCCGTTTTGGCTCTCTATTACAGGCCACTGTAAGCTGTGCAAGGAACCTGTCAATGTTGCTGCAATGGTTAGGTCGATAGAGGTTGATAAAAGTCAAAGTATAATTATTGCCCCTTTCACACAAACCACCAAACAAATTTTGTTAGATTTTGACTGTACGTAGGTCCTATTCTTTTTTTAAAAATCAGAAATGATTGGTAAAATAATAAAAGTAGCGAATTTTGAAATTCATCAGACACTGGCTAGATAATGAAAAAATGAGTTTCCTGCTGTCCTAACACTGCCAGTGAGCTCCTTCACCCTGCGACATTTCTACCACCTGCAGTGAAGTGTGTACAAAGGCTCTCTCGCTACTAGATTATTTTTGCATGCTGTCAGTTTTTGACTATTTCTTTATTTGGGTCAAATTCTTAGTGAACCCTGTCAGACCTTCAACAGTGAAGGCAGCAATTAATCTTTGGCTGAGGAGAACAGATCGGCAGGCGGCAAAGCATTGTGGCCATTACGGCTGCGGAGGAGGCCAAATGCGCTTGCAGTCGCAGATCGACGCAAATGACTGCGCCGGGGGGACGACAATTCCCCTCTGCTGGAGCTTCTGGTAGATGATCATTAGTGTACCGGGTTTGATTGATATGGCACATTTCTGGTGGCAGGTGGACGACTCATCTCAACATGGCAGTCCCTCGTGATTAATCTCATTTTAAGATGCATCTGGAGGAGGAGATGAGCTGGTGTAAATTAAAGTGTATAATAATGCAGCGGTGCCTCAGATATTTGAGTCGGGCTAAACTGGAATGTCAGCGTTTCACATCATTCAAATGAACTGCCAGGGTGGATTGCCGGGTCTTGATGAATGTATACGAAGTGGCAACAAAGAAAGTGTCAGATTAATAATTCAGCCCACCATTGTCACACAGAATTCCACAGTGTTGAGAAAAGCAGATGCAAACAACACTGTGAATGATTCATCACAGTCTTTGCACTTGAGGCTTGACTGGAGCAATACTGCCAAGACTGGCATAGCATTGATTAATACTGCTGATTATAAAGGCTCCGCCATCTCGAAGTCAAACCTTTTAAGTACACACAGGGGTTGATGGTTGAGGAGGTAATATGAGGTTTGGCGTATATGTTAAAGTGTATGGCTGTGAAGCAGGGCTGTGTGTGTGCTCAGCAAAACAATTAACCTTGATAAATAAAGGTACAGATGCAACAGGAAAGGCTTGGGTGGACAAGGTTAATGGTTTGGAAGAAATGTTTGTCTGTTCTCAGGAGATTATTGTAATTATAGATTCTCGAGTTTGCATGGGATACTACAAGTGAAATTAGATGTTGTTGCTTTGGTCTCAGCAATCACAGGACTAGATAGATAGACTCTTTTAATTTGAAAAGCTTAGTGCTCATTTTACAGAGTCTAAAACGATTGTACTTACCATGAAGTCTCATCCAACTGGGTTCAGTCACATGGCCAGGACGCTTTACAGTTCAGTGGTAACTATGGATTATTTCATTCCGCTAATGCCTTTTGCTTGAAAGTGAAACACAGCCTGAGCACTCATTGTCTGGTGCTGATACTTAATTGAAACAGAGCAAGGCGCTTGTCAGGCATGGTTAGTTTACACTTTCATTTCAGTTTCTAAATATTGTAAAACTTTAAGGAGTGGATGAAATGATGATGATGAAATGATTTTCTCTTTATAACAAAATTCAGTTTAGGAGTTATTTTTACTTTGTTAATAATCCTGTGCTATTATGTGCATCTCTTACCTGTAAACCTGTACAAAGATAGTTGGAGAATATTGTAAATATTGGTATTCGGTGCTCTGGTACTTAAGCATACTGTATTATTGTTGCATTCATAGAGGTGGTTAAAAGAAGCACAACATAAGCATACTCTGCCCCTTTAAATCCTCAGTCTAGTGAGTTCCATCTTGCTATAAATGGAGCCCAGTTCGGGGTGTGACTTCCTCTCTATGGTGGCCATGTTGTGAGTGAGCAAGGGAAGAAGGTCAGCTCGGTCCTTCTCTGATCGCACCTCTCCCTCGAACGTTTTCCTTCAACCTATGCGTCAATGACCAAGTAAGTCTGACACCAGACAGCCACTTGATTACCTTAGGAAGCCTATGATGTGGTCACATTCCCAATACCCTATGCCTATTAAAATGTTTAGATGCCCCTTCAAGTGGGATGGTTCTCGATTATTTGCTCATTTGCCTCTAATCTATGTTATAGACTTCCAGTTTTTCAGAGCTCAGTGTGGATCACTGTTATTTATTTATAGTTAGTTATAGTTAGTTCTATGGTCATTTGGGCTTTTCCTCATCAAGAGAGCAGTTGTAGAGGGCATTATGATTCATTACAACACAGATTCAACAGTATGATATTCTACAAATTCAGTGAATCAGGAGGTGGACCTCGTATGACTGAAACAGACAGTAATTTGACATAGAAATAGTGCTGTGGAGAGTGAGGTTGTGGAGGTCAGGGGGCTGTCCTCAACTCCAGCAGCCCGGTTTCAAGTCCCAACTCATGCAAAAAAAGTTCTCTGCCATTTTAATTTTCAGCAGTTTTTCTTATTTAACCATGACGGACACCTTACCTGCTTAACCTTAACCAAATTGTTTTAGTTGCCTAACCAAAGTTGTTTGATTTGATTTTGATGCACGCACAGCGATAGGTAATGTGGCTGGTAATGCGTAGGTATAGTGCGAATCAAGGGCAATTTTCGTAAGATATCAGACGACCGTCGTTGTGAGAACACGCCACTGCACTTTTTCAGACCTGCTTCTGATGATAATTGAGATTGAACCATCAGTGCAGTTTTTCAGGGAATCCTTGATAGATGGATAAGTGTCAGTAGCATGGCATCCACAGATATAAACCTTTCACACACAAATCCCGGGATCATTCCCGTGTTGGACCCATTCAGACCACACTAATGTCCCGGGTTTATCCCAGGTCATTGACCATTCAGACCAGACTGCACCAAGACCTGTGTCACCATATTTACATCTGTATACGTCACTGCCACTCAGGGCCGAACAAGTAACTGTGTGATATCGCCAAAGATAATTGAATCTTTTACCGTCTTGGTAATTTCTTCTTCCCCACGAATGGACAGAAGCTCTCTGATTTCGGAATCTTTCCAATTCTCCATTGTTATGTGTTCTATTGGTTGGTTGTTGAAACAGTTCTTGTTGTGAACTGTGTTGCATATAATGCGCCTCTGATCTTAACCAATGAGGTTCCCGTCCATTGCATTAAGATCAGTTATTCCCAGGTCGAGAGTAGGGTTGCACACCAGGTCGTTGCTCCGGTGTGAAAGGGGTAAACCTTGGTTGTATAGCTGGATACAATACTGCTAGAGGAAAGGAAATGCTTTCTCCTGGACAATGGACAGAACACTCCCCCTGAGTGAACTAGGGTGATCTAGTGATCTGTGTGTGTGTGTGTGTGTAGCAGAGAGATATTGTAATACAGTTATGCCATGTGAAGGCCTTTAAAATCACCAGAGGATGCATTGTGTTCTCTCTCCACTTGACCTACATTTCATCCTTTTATAACGACAACCAAACGTCACACTGTAGAAAAACTGCAAGTATTGCATACATTCACAACCTTTTGAGAACATGGTGATCCATTTTTTTCATTGCATCACCCTCCTCTGTTTGGGCCCTCTGGGTACCTAAGCATGACATGGCAAAAGTATACTATGAGATTTGTCTTTATTTTCCCATACCAGTCAAAGTGGAAGGCAGACACAAGAGGAGAGAGAAGGCGTTTTAGCAGAGATGAGTTCTGTTAAATTACTACCAAATCCTAGTTATTTACTGATGAAGTGCTGTCAGATGACAAACCACACATCTCCAAAAAGAAAGTTGTTGAGGGATTTAGGAAAGAATGTTAATTGTCTCAGTGATGCCCATGAATTTCTAAATTTATACAGTACAGAATGAATTAGACTGCACTGTGGCTGCTAGCCTCACCTTGATAGCCACGACCCAGCTCATCACTTGCCATGCCTATACAAGACACGGCAAGTGGTACAAACACTGGGTCACTGGCAGACAGACTAATAATGGATAATATAGCATTTTATTTATTGTTATTTTAATGTGAGAAAATTGCATTTTGCATGCAGATTTCAAAGCACTAAAATTGAACTTATGATGATTTTACACAACAGCAGCGATATTCCTTTACTAGCAAAGCTAAAAAAAAGAGGATCAAACATCATGGTCACCATGTAGCCATCTTAGATATATATATATATATCTATCAATAACACTTCTTAACTTAACTTAATTTCAGATATCTCTTCCTCACACCATTTTTTAAATACAGAAATAAAAATAGCAACAAGATGTCTTGACATAAACTAATCTGGAGTGCCACTAAAGAGTTGTTAAATAAATATTTTGTATCCCACCACTATCACTGATTCATTGTTGGTCAGAACTAACAGATTTACGCCACCATTTTAAAATTTTGATTCTCAATAAACATGATTAAAGTCAGCAGTAGGAAGCAAAACAGCACTAAGAAGATCTTGATGGGGCTTTTTATCATACCCACATGCTTGAAAGAATTTCACACCAAACATTTCTAATTGATTTCAGGGAACCTACTAAAGACAGCTACATTCTCCTCTACAAGAATGGGTCAATAGGTAGTAGGAGGTTACATGAACTGTCTTATAAAACCAGCTAGAAAGACGTGTTTATAGAATCCCTTCCATCACGTGTCTGGCATGAAAAGGTAATCAATATGTGGAGAGCAGGAAAGGTGCCCCACATTGATCAGGAGGTCATCATGGTTACAATCAATACAAAGGCTGATTGGATCATGGACTTCAGGGGAGTCTCACAAAATTAGGTCACATTTTTGCATCTCTTGAATCTACCAGCGGGTGGATAGATGATATCGGAATCACAATCACTTTAATTGTTACGGACAATAAATGTACTGGAATTTCTCTTTGGTGACAGAAGCTGTCATATTGAAACTCACTGAATGTGACTGAAACTGACAACATGGTATACAGTATATGTACTTACAATGAAAAAAGGTCAAGAGGTCATAGTTCAATATGCAATATTGTACATGTTGTTGAGCGTTCTAAAAATGTGATTCTGAAATTCATGTCTCTATCAGATCTCTAATAAAAAAAATGTAAATGCCCATCCAAAATATAATATTCATATTATTTATAATAACATCACTAGATTGATGTTTCTTTTGTTATTAGTTGTCCAACTATCTAGTCAAAAATTAAGCAAATGCAAACCTATAATACTGTAGCCAGATGGATAGCTTTTTGGCTAACTAGCTACTATCATGAATACATTTGAGTATTTCATGTTACAGTTAACGTTTCCTCCTCGTTTTCCCAAGGTTGGTCCACATGCAATTTATCCTTGTAGCAAACTAAAATATTAAAGTAAAACTAAAATTACTGATTGAAAAAATACACAAAAGAATTAGGAGTCAATGTAATGATATATGGATAATGGCATAATATGGACAGTTGAATATATATACTGTGTATGTGTGTATGTATGTGTGTGTGTATACATATGTGATATTGTATGTAAGGAAAGTAGTCCATACTATGGGATTATACTGTAGTAGTGAACTGCTCAGTTGGTCTTGATGAAAATAATTTCAGAATCTTCTCTATTCATTTTCAGTGGGAATACTCACAGACTGAAAGAATGGGCCAAGGTGTTCTGGTGTTCATGCCTATTGTATTTGTCCGGTTGAATTGAATGCTTATCAAATTGTGAAATAGGATTTTGGGATCAATAAACAAGAGATTCAAGGTGTTGTCAGCCACAGTGCACAAAACTGTGTCACCTAAAATGACTTTGATTCTCCTGAATCATTTCTGAACTGAACTGGTATTTTTATGTGAAAATCAGTGAGCTGTCATTTCTCAACTATTCAACTTTCTTCTCTCTGTCTGTCTCTCTCTCTCACTATATATGCACACATATATATGTAATCACTCTTGCACATATACATACAGTATACACACATGTACAAACACACACAAGCTATACACACAAGTGATCTGTAGTTACTTTCTTTTTCCTCAATCTCTCCCTATAGGTTTCCTCTTTCAAATTCATCTTGTGTGTTTCCTATCCTTTCATGGTAGGTTGAGCTTTTCAGGCATTGTCAGGCTTGTTTAAATTTTTAACAAGGAGGGGGAAGAAACAAAGAGACTGAGACGAGGGGAGAGTCCCTCGTCTGAAACTGAAGGTATAGCTCCCATGAAATGGTGTGCAGTGACGTGGAATCGTCTTCGCCTTTTGTGTCTTCAGATGCCGCTTGCCCCTTTTAACCAAATGGTGAACTCTGTGTTGGCCTACCCAGAATAACTATGCCCAGGTGGTTTAAACTGAGCATGCTCACTTCAGTGTATTGAAACCAGTGCTGTGTTGGTTTCTTCTGTGGTAAAAAATAATGGTCATTGTTAATGGTGGTTGGGAGTATTTTACCTTAGTCATGGCTATGCAATTACAGTAAGTGCAGACCGGTTTACCTGTGGTCTTGGGTGAAGAAATCTCAAAAGACATTCATGCCTATCAATAACAATTTTCATTTGTGCCCCACACAAGTGTTGCTTGATTGAAAGTTAATTGGAGCAAAATCATCAGAGAAAGATGCTTATCACAATGGCCCTGCAAAACACAAACATGTTGTCTTCAACAAGGAGTCATCTAATCTTGTGACAGGTGTGAAGGTAATTGAACACTGCCAGACATCTAACAGCAGGAAAGAAGATGAACAACAACAGAAAACAAACGCAGACAGACAGACATTCAAGCCTCAAATCCAGGAAAGTAGCAAACATGCTTACTTAAAGGGACCAAACATGCTTGTGTTTTAGATCTTAGCAAGACAAATGGGTAAATGGACGATTTTTAGTATTTTTGTGTTTTTTAGAGGAGAGACAAATAGTAAATAATAGTAAGATAGTAACACAGTGCATCGTGACACTCATGGTACAGGGACATCAGGACCTCGTATGCAGTGACACCAGGCTCTACACTTTACAAATATCCATTCAGCATTCAATCACATGTATATGTCGTCAAAAATGGTTGATTGCAGGTTTCTGTTCATACACATTTACAGCATTATACTATTTCCAATCATTCCCTCTCTGCTCTCCTCGCTTCTGTGACTTCATGACAGCTGAAAGATATTTGACATAATGGAACCTGAAGTCCATTACCCTTATGAGATGCATTTGAGAGAATGTCAGTGTCAAATGAAGCACTAGAGAGCAGAGTGTTGGCAAAATGGCTCCATCTTCTGGACAAGATGAGAGATGAGGCTCTGCTGAATACCCCTCTGCCTCTATGTGCTCTCTATTCTGGCTGTAATAAATATTTGAAATGGCATGGTTTATTAGAATGCTAAATAAAAGCTATGCACAAGAACTACCCAGATATTGTCATTGGCAAACCCCATTTTCTCAGTAGTGGCACATTAAGGCAAACAAACTGTTGTTAAGGGTAGGATCAGGGAAATAAGTACTTGCTGAGGTTAAGTTACCAAGAACCATAGACTTAGCGTTAAAAAATGAAAACAATTTTTGGCTAATAAAGTGATTCTGATTCTGTCTGTTTGACAGTGTGTCGAGGGCTTACAAAAGCAGTACTGTACTTTTCATTTGATTTCCTGTTAATTACCATGTGATCACTATGTTTGCATACATGTAGGACATCAGAGAGGCTGAATTTTGCTGAAGTGATTATACCAAGTACAGTAAGGGCAAATGGTGAGAGGATAAAAATGTTGATGCATTTCTAGTATACAGTTCATAGTCCTGTATAGCTCAAGTGGTAGAGCACAGTATTAACACTAGATGCTTGATTCCCACTGGAATCACACGTTTAAAAACATATGTACTGATGGGTGTGTACGGCACTTTGAATAAAAGTGTACTCCAAATGACACTGTATAAATGTGGAGCAAACACACTTCCAAAAAACATAGTAGGCGATCTTTAGTATAACTAAAAAAAAAAGAAGAGCTAGTTGGCTTGGAACAAAATGTACATTACATGCAGAGCACTTCACAAACTATTAAACATTTGACTGACCTTACACAAGAATTCCACTTAAAAGGCGACACTTGAAATGGACAGTAATAAACTACTGCAATAATGCAACTTAATGATCCATTTGTTTCATATCATTTCAAAAATGTTGCATAATGCCACCACTATGCTACACTATGGTGTCTTCGAGTGCAGTAAATCATGAATTGGTCATCCATGACCGGTAATCATGTTTTTGTCTATTAGAGTGTGCTGTTGGGAAATAACACAAGGAACAGAAAGAGCTATGAAATCCATGGGATTACCCCGGCTTGCTTGTCACGATCCAATTACTTTGTCACTGTTTGCAGCGGCGCTCAATCCCTCCTCGCCCAGTTTCAATTCATTTCCTGGGGTTAACACCTTATTATTTTTCTCTGTACATTCCTAATGTAACTTGAACCCAAACAGATGAAACTTTTTTACCCTTACACAAACCTAAAATTAAACTATAAAGAAAAATATGAAATTGAAATATTACGCTCTTTGACCCGTATTAAAATGTCAACCCTTTGATGCCAGAGATAGTATATACTGAACAGTTGATGAATACAGCACAGTATTGCCCCATGAGGCTTTGCACATATTGTTTTTTCCAATAACACAGCAGCGTTTTAAGTTCCACTGTTTGGCGAGGTCTAGAAAACAAGGACTGATCCTTATTGTGCTCCTTAAACTGGCCCCTTTCCCTCAAATTAATTGGTTTAACAAGTACTTTGTGAGGGCTTGTGTGCCAAGAATCACTGAGTTACAGCTGTTCCACAATGTCTCAGTCTAAAATAAGTTGAATAGCTGGAAGGGAAAGTGCTCTCTAAGTTGGTTCAGGACTTGACATGGAGGAGCAACCAACTACAAAGCCAAGACACTCAAACTCCTTGAAGGAGCAAAAGTAAAGTAGATTTTTAGCACAACATTACCATAATATATCTGTGGGTGCTGACAGAATTGTTGATCAATACCAATGACTCAACGCTTACTTCATCAAATGCTGAGATTTCTGGTTTTTAATTCTCGCTTTCTGGAGCGTACTCTGTTATGGAACAAAAACTCCTCACCCACTGGAATTTCAAGACACTCCCAATCTCCTCCCCCCACCCACTCTACACATTTTCAACTGCTCAACAATGGAGGATGGAGCTATTAGGGAGCGACCGCTGCCGCAAGACATTCATCAGCACACACATCAGCTATGATGACTAAAAAGCCTCATTCGAATGACAGCAGTATGATTATTACATTATTTCTCATCTTGATATCTTAATTATAGGCCGTGCCAGAAATACTCCCAATCTCCCCCTCACCTACTTGCATTTTCAACTGCTCAACGATGGAGGGTGGTGCCACGAACGAGCAACTGCTGTCAGCTAAGAAGCCTCGTTCTCAAGCCAAAAAAAGTAGTGTAGTGTCAAGGACATAGAGTATTTAATGCCCCTTTAAGATTTCATTATCTGCATCAGGGTACTGTAATTGTAATGTATTTTGTTGTTTTTGAACTGTTCTCCTTGAGTTTTGATGTCGTTTGGTTTCTGATGCCAAGTTCACTTCTGTATTGCTGTGAGCGTGATACGTATAAACTTTTTCTTTTGTTGTGTTTTAAAATACCCCAGGGTATTTGTCTCACTTGAGGAGTATGCATTTCTTTTTTCTGGTTCCGTCAGTATTTTATTATTTGTATATGTAAATAAACAAAACTGAACTAAATATATTGTAGTGCAGAAATAAAGCGGATTCTGCCCATCACCACTAATACCCATTGAGTGTTTACTTCCTTTATGTGGTCTTAGCTTGTTTGTAAGTTTGTTGTGATTATCCCACGCAATAAGAATGCAGACATTTTATCCTTTTAATAAAGGATCTGCTCCAGAACCAAATTGAATATGAATTCCCTGATCCATAATGCTTCAAAGCCACACATACAAAGAGATGAGCTTGTTGTGTGGGCATTACTGAGAAAGTGCAGACACATGCTATATGTCCATACTGGGTGTGTGCCAAAGATACTTTCAGGGGATTGGCTTCAGAATGAAACTAGCAATGACTGTAACCAAGAGAAACCTGCTTCCTGGCCAATTGGCTTTTCAAAAAAAGAAAGAGTTTATTTCCCTCCAAATTTCACTTGAACCCACTCAGCTATCAATGGCTGTCGGTGTCAGGCACCCGGCACCATGGTTGTTCACCTTGAGGGGTCCCTGGGAGATTGGTTTCTCTGGAGCTAACTGATATGGACTAGAGCCCAATTTCCTTTTGGCTAATTAGCTTGGCCACAATATCAGTGCCAGTCCTTATCAGCCCCCGAGCCTTGTGCTTTCTGTCTCTTTTTTTTCTGCGCTGGGGCACAGTAAGATAGCTTGCCCCAAAATGTCCAGAGAGGCAGGTTGAGTGATAGGCTGTGTATGCTCTCAAAGCATACTATCTCAATCTTAGTTAAATTACTACATTTAATATAGTAGAAATTAAATGTATAGTATAGTAGAAGTAGAAGATGAAAACATTGATATCTGTACAATGTACACATTGTATTGTATAGATTAACTTTTTAAATCAATATTTTTACATGTACACTTTGTTTAGATATCCAGTCATATGGATATTGGGTTCAAGGGTTCAATTCCAATATATATACCTTGATCAATATTTAAAAAACACAAAAGAGATTAAGACCAAAATCAAAAATACTGCTATTTTATAAGCAAACATCTTATACTATTCCACAATAATCAATAGTAAGTTGTACTATCATACATATCATGTGTCCCATCAACAGCTGAACAGTTTTTCAATTGATGGATTATCTCATTTTGTAATTAAACTCAACTGGATATTACATACTGTGGCTTTTTCCAGTATATAAAGCTGGCATCCCCCAGCTTCATATGGACAAAACTCCACAGTCACCAGCTAGTGACTAGCTGCTAGGTCGGGCTAAGGTGAGAAATGCTCTCCTGTCTGTCGATACTGTTAATGTGCCCTTGAGCAAAGCACTTAACTTCCAATTTCTCCAGTGGTCAAGTGGTCAACAGTAGAAGGCGGTGGTTGCAAGGTGTAAATGAATGGGAAGCAGGGCTGAAAAAGAGTTTAGGTGCAGTGGCATTTGAGAGGTGAGGTAGTTGTTTTTGCTCAGTGGGAACAGTGTGAAGTTTCCTCTGTGTTCATGATAACTCCAGCAAACCTTATTCTGATGCATGTTTTCCTCAGAGATGCATAGGCCCAGAGTGCAGCTATTCAGAATGCACCAGTGCCCTCAAATGCCTGCTCAGTTGCAGAACACAGACAATAAGGGCCTCGGTGTAATTTCATACTCTATGATGCTGTTTGTTCAGAAATAACTCTGGGGTTGCTTAAACTGTATGCAAGGATAGCTTTGATATTGTAAGAAGACCAGAATCCATAAAAATAGAAAACTGTTAAAGGACACAAACCAAAAAGCTTCTCATACTAAGTTGACAAATTATCATGATTATGACTATTTAGCTAATGATTCTTAAGTCCATTCAATTGTCCTTTGGAAGACCTGAAATCATCCACCGTCATTTTTTTGTAATCAGTCATTAGTTTGTAGTGGTTCATGTTGTACTTTGCTATGGCAATAATAAAATTTAGTTCTTAGTTTTACCATCTGGCGTGAGTATCCTACTCTAACTAATAAAACTAAAGCAAATAAATGGCATTCTTATAATAAGCACTAAGTGCTGTGCCATGTGCTCCATGTATCATGATGGCAAGAAAAATGGAAAAAAAGGCATTTGAAGGAAGGAACCTAGTAAATGCAGGGTTAGTTTAAGGTCTGCCTAATGTGTTTCTTTGGAACATTTGGCTCCAGGGCTTCCCAGGGTGAAACATGTACACAATAACAGCAGACTAAAAGAAGCATAAGACCATATAATAGCTTCCATGATCATTAAACTTGAATAGGGACACATAACTAATGCAGTTAAGCCCTTTGTAGGTTCCACCGTCTCCCAGACCACCAGGCTCCCAGATCACATTTTTAAAGTTGATTGATTTACACAGACATGACCAATGACTTTAATGTGATAATGCATCATAGGTCAGTGTGCTCTCATGGTAGGGAGGCAGGTGGTGGGATTGACTGCAGTCACAATTACGTGACTGGCTTGCTGTCGCCTCGACAAACAACACTGAGAATTACAGCTAAGCAAGCCTGTCAAGGCAGCCTAATGCTCTGTCTTTGAAACTCATCTCAATTATGCTGCAGTTGGACAGGTGACTGAGAGTTGACTGATTGATTCTTCCCTTCCCCTCTCAGTGTGTTGATGTGCCAATTCCTTCCTATTTTACCCATGGGAAAAACTGGATTTGTTTAGGGCCACTAAATGGGGTTTCTCTGTGTTTCTCAATAAAGGAGAAGACAGCTATAAACTCGCTGGACATACAAGTCAAGACCTTTCTCTGGCCACTATACTGTATACCTATAGGCTGTGAAATCTCTGACATTAAGTATTTAGACAGTGGCACATTTTATTGTTAAACCATTTCAGTGGCACATTAGTTGACAAGCTGTTATTAGAGTGGTATGTTCAAATAACAGTGTGTCACTCTCACTACTGGTTCTGCTGTAAATGTACTTTACACAATATAATTTTATTCCATTAAAGATACAGCTTCAATAATTTTAAATAAATTATTTGACCATCTAAATCTTTCATACTTAAATGTTTAGGGCTCTACCTACTTGTTCATATCAATAATGACCTTGCACAAACTCTGACAGATAACATACATTTCCTCTAGTTTCATGGCACACCTCATTCAAGACTGAGTATTTAATGCTGTTGTATTTTTATGTTGCAGCGCTGCAACGTCTACCTTCTGGGACGGTGGCAGTTGGTTATCTAAGAGGATGGAGGTGTAATTGGATGGTTTTGGAACTTTCGGTCCCAACTCATCTCTCTCAATTTCCATCGTAACCAGCAAGACAGAGGTTGAGGTAACATACCTGTGTCGCTCCTCCCTGTCAGTACGTACAACTTCATAATCAACGTCCCCAACCCGCTGTGTGACCACAAAGGGTCCCTGCCACTTGGCAAGTAATTTGGAGCTGGAAGAAAAAAGTAATACAAGAACTTTATCTCTGCAATGTGTCTGAGCCGCATTCTTCGTTGTCATTTTTGAGCCTGGAGCCTGGAGTTTTGCTCTCAGGTCAAGAACGTACTGAATTTCATTCCTACTGGTGCTTGCACCTTCTAGGACCAACACCAAGCGATACCCCCATGCACTACGGTCTAATAGCCCAATGAGGTCCATGCCAATTCTTTCAAAGGGGACCTCAATTAACAGAAGTGGGCATAATGTCACTTTTGGTGTTGCTGTGTGGTTAACTAATACCCCTTTCACACTGGGGCAATGACCCAGGAATGATCCGTGTCAGGTGTTGGTGTGAATGGGTCTACACTGGTTATAAGCCGTTGGTCTGTGACCCTGCTCCCGACCTGGGAATAACCTGGGTCAGATGTTGCTCGGCTGCGCTATGAACGGGGGGGGGCCCCCCTGGATGGGAACCTCGTTGGTTAAGACAAGAGGCCCGTTATAATTGGAAAGATTACGAAATCAGAGAGCTTCTGTCCATTCGTGGGGGAAGAAGAAATAAAGCAACAAATTACCAGGACGGTAAAAGATTCTAATTCAAATCTACGGCAGTATCACACAGTTACTTGTTTGGCCCTGCACGGCAGTTACGTATACTGATGTAGATATGGTGGCACTGGTCATGTGCGGTCTGGTCTGAATGGTCAATGACCTGGGATAAACCCGGGACATTAGTGTGGTCTGAATGGGTCCAATACCGGAATGACCCATGTTTCATAACTTGGCTACATCCCGGTGATTTGTGTGTGAAAGGGGTATAATTGGCACTCGGGACAGGTGGCACACCACTGCCACACCTCTGCCCCAATGCCCAGCCAATGGAAGCGGGCCATTATCCGTGCCAGCGTCTTATCATATCCGAGGTGTCCAGCCATTAGGTTATGGTGAGCCGCCTGGAAAATCATTTCCCGACAGCTTTTTGGAACCAACTACTGGGTAACTACCTCTCTGGTCTGAGTGTCACGACTCACTCTATACAATCTGTCCCTAACAATTGCAAAGTGAGGACAGCAGGGCACACCTGATTACCATCAATACTCATCACTTGATTGAAGGCTGAGCGTAGAGTATCATCACAAGACCGCTTGAATGGAAAATCTTCCATGGGTTGTACAAGTGGATCCGGCACAATCACAATCACTTCCATTTTAAACCTAATGGAGGGAGCCAGACCAAATAAAACAAAATCATCTATGAACCTCTTCATAGATGGCTAATGTGCTCAGAGAAAAGATTAGTTATGAAGGTTA
>OOFE01049429.1:48583-64469 GCA_900323365.1 Monocentris japonica
TTGTACAAGTGGATCCGGCACAATCACAATCACTTCCATTTTAAACCTAATGGAGGGAGCCAGACCAAATAAAACAAAATCATCTATGAACCTCTTCATAGATGGCTAATGTGCTCAGAGAAAAGATTAGTTATGAAGGTTACTGTATGTTCAGCCACAAAGCAGCATGTGTAATCTGGTGCAAATGCTACGCCTATTGCTGTGCCCAAACAGTTAAAAAAAACTAGAAAGAGCAGCCATATCTACCTAGTAAACCCAATGTGGTCCCACAAGGGCACCATTAGAGGCAGATTTAGAAAACTCCACCTAAATTCTACCCAGAGTACCTACACTGCTTCTTCATTTACAACTTATTTGTGACAGGAGAGCTGAAGCTGATCATTATTGTCACTTAATGGTAAGAGTGATGGCTTTAAATATCAGACTGACAGACAATATCCCCAATAATACATTATTTATCATGAATGTAGCCTGCATCACAATTTGACTGGGGTATGAAAGTAAACAGTCAATTCACAACTCAAAGAATGATTGTTGTTAGGCGTTCCATTAACAAAATAGTTTTTGCCGAAATTTGATGTTTTGATTGACAACCCCTTCTATACAGTGCCCGACAGAATGGAAAATAAAGATAAGCTGACAACATCTGACATAGATTACTGAGGAATAATCTTAATCAGACATTGCAATATGGCAATAATATTGTCAATTTTATTTGACTTCACTCTCAAAGCTGGCCACACTAACGGTGTCAAACTTTGTTGCGGCCTTGTTATGTGTGCAGAGAAGGGAGGAGAGAAAAGTGCGTATCAAAGCAAACCTGCTTCAGATCAGTCACCCCATTACAGAATAAATTAAGAGCCATTAGATGGTGATAAACATTGTGGGGACAATCAATCCTCCCTACACACACTGAACAAGAACATCTGACTCATATGGCGTTGTGCAATGATGAACAGTAGTGCTCATTCTCCATATCTCTATGGCTGTGTTGAACATGGAGTAAGTTTTAGTTGACACGAGTTCAGTCACGTCTACAAGAAACGTTGTGGGAGGTGTGGGGTCAGTGCTGAGGTCCAGATAGTACTGTATTACCTCAAAACCCTCTGCATGACGTAGATATTACATCAAGGGTCACTAGCTTGACCTCTTTGTCCAACTTCACTTTGTCTAAATGCTGGATGAAATCTCTTGTTTTTTTCAGGTAGGAGGGTGTGTGGGTGACAAGTAGAGTTGTCACCCGTCCCATGTAGTATGGAATCATTCCCTGACAAAGAGCAAAATGTCGTGTTCTTTAATGAGTCAATATGGAACGCAATTTGTTCTGTATTTTCCTACTTGTGTGATGAAAGTGAGAATAACACAGTTGTGAATAATAACGAAGCCTGTTTCATTTTAAAACAGGACTACAGAGCAAATTTGATGTGAAAAGCTGGAGCCAGCTCCCTCTCCTCCTTCGTGTGCTTTCTCACACAGTGTGTGATAGTGTTTGCATCCTCATTGGCTGTTGCCAGGTTACAGAGTCATAAGCGGGAGAGTCAGACTGAGATTTAAAAATGGCCACTTTCTCCCCTTCAAGCCCTCCTGTCAAATGCAAAAGATTGTAAAAACATCACTGTGAATAAGACACCAAATATCTGTGGCTTGACATTGTGTGAGAGAATGAATACAAGTCGAACTGCAAAGTGTGTCGCAGGGTGTTTTCTGTTACCTGGAGGAATATGGGCTTCAGGAAATGGCCACATTCAAAACACTTTAGTCCAGAATCAAACATGCAAAGAAATTCACAAGTCATCACCTGAAGCTGATACGGTAATGAGAAAACACTTGACCCTTCGTATTTTATGTTTGGAATATGATCTGAAAAACAGGATTTTAAGTCTTTATTTGACTATGTCATTGTTGTCGTACTACACACTGGAACCGCAAAATACCGTTTAGGCGTATTGCAGAATTCGCAACATTATTGTGTATGTACAATCTGCCATTGGTGCAATTTGATTAATGATCAAAATGATTGTAATAATAGCAGTAATTATGATTATTAACAACTACACAATTCATACACATAGTACAGGTCATAGATAAACAAATGGAAGAAATAGAGCACTTTTCTCAAACCAGTTAATGTGTTTTTGAGCTTTATTTTAAAATGTTGTGCTTTAAAAGAAACGTTTGGAAAAAGGGAGGGCGAAGTGGAAAGGGTACTTTGTTGATGTTTCACGTCCAGTTACTGCCCTCAATATTTTTGTTATCATTCTTAATTGAAAAGCAGTTTGCCAATATAAAGCACTTTAAACTAACTAGAACTTTGGGTATGTTTTATCTGCAATCAGTATTCTACTACAGTACCATCATACATACTGTGCGTTGGAAGTGAATTATTGTGCATGATGTGCAATGGAAGCAAGAAGGGGGGGCATGCCACTTGTAATTCATGAAGAGGAATGTTGCATTTGATTTCACCCCATAGGACGTTGAGCAACAGAACATGGAGGCCCTGAACAGCAAATACTGTACAGTAGACTGTTGGGGATAAACTTAAGATTTAGCTAAATCCTTCTCTCAGATGTCACCAGAACTGAGCATTTTAAAGCTGTTTTTCAAAAAATGTTTTTTATTTTTCAACCTTAATGACAAGGGGGATAAGGTGGAGGTCAATGTATCTAGACAATGGCTTTGTCAATGATGCTATACTACTGGCAATGGGATGCTTGGGAGGGGCAGTTCATGATTGGTTTCACTGGATGTTTGTCAGAAATAAGTCTTGTGCTTGCCTTGTGCCGTCTTAAGAAAAGAATTAGACTCCTTATTGAAGGCCTTGTTGTTAACACATAAGTCACTGTTCAGCAGTTTGTGCCATACATGTCTCTGGACATTAGGGCAATCACATCTCCTTTGTCTGCAGGCTTAACAACATGCCCAGTGCAGTCCTAGCTCTTAGTTCAGTTTTATCACAGTTCATCTCCTGGGCTTGTCCTCTTGTGCTAGCAGAGTCTCAACATCATTCTCAAGGTTTGAAGTAGTGCACTGATTGAGGGAGGGAAGAAATTACTTTTGACCCTTAATGATGTATAGGTTCATGGGAGAATATGAGACTAAGGGTCAGAGAAAGTTCTGCTGAAGCTCTACTTTTAAGTCAAAGCCATTTGTAGTTGTCGGAACAAAGGAGAGGCTCTTTTTAAAGGATAATTCCGGTATTTTTAAACTTGGGCCCTATTTTTACATATTTTGGGGTCTAAATGACTAATAGGTACAACAAGTTTTGGAATTGGTCCAGTAGATCGCCTCAGCCAGCAGCTGCGAAACGGGCTGCAATGGCTGCAACGTAATCCTTTGGGGCAACTGCGCCCGATCAAAGTACGTCCACTAAAAGTGCTTGTTTTTGCGACTGACAGGCTCAGATTGTTATTTGAAGTGTCTGACAACATTCCATGTTTTTTTTGTTAATAAAACAAAACAGGTTAAAATAACAATACCTTTTTTACTTAAAAGAAAAACATGGAAATATCATAGGATTAAACATTGCTTCGTTTAACAGTCCAGTTTCACCATACGTTACCTGTATAGGATGATTTTTGTTTCAGAACATTTGTCATTATTGCATTGGAAAAGGATGGAGAACCAGGTCAAACCATAGAATTAAGTGTTGCTTTCTTTTACAATCCAATTGTAGCATTCCTACTGAGTAAATTGGAATGTTTTACTTTCCTTTCCAGAACACATATAGCTTGTTCTATAACTAGTTGTCTGAATTGTATGAATTGTATGAAAAAGGAATACAATATGTAATAATAATTCTGCCTGAGGTTCACCCTGCGCCTTCCCTACCCCCAAGAAAACATACATAAACACTTACACACACACACAGACACACAACCAGACATGCACTCAGACATACACATGCAAGAGGGGGACCTGTTTTGTTTGCTGCAGTGCATAAGGGGGAGTTCACAGCAGAGCATCCAGTGGCAAGGAGCTGTGGACCTGTCACTTCTGTACTATTTATCCTCACATGATGGTTTAATTCCCAGTCCCTGGAAAGCCCCCAGTCCAGGCTTACAATCTCACTTGGCTGTCGATCAAGAGGGCTGTACCTTATGGGACTGCAGGGTGACCTGGAGGCAAGAGACCATCCCATAACCTCAAGGTCACAGGGTTTGAGCCATTGTGTCCATCCATGTCCATGTGTCAAAGTGTCCTCAAGCAGGACACTGAGGCATTGCTTTTTCCATTGGCACTGCTCCTTGCTGACCTTGTACAATAACTTTACTGCTGGGCCTTGCAATTTTAAGCTGTGTTCTGGATATTAACCTTTATTATGAGGCTTCGAACAGTACTTTTTTATTTTGCTTTCAAACCATTTTTGCCTAGTTATCCCCATTGTTTGCTATATTTTTTGGATACCCCATCCCACCCCATTTTTAAACCTAGCCCGTGTCTTGATGATGATCTTGCCTATTTCGGTCCCTTACAATCACATACAAGCATAATGGCAAATGGATTCCAATTTCATCAGTAATTTCCTCCTCTTCTTTCATATTTGAATTGATTTATACTTGGTGGTTCAGATTCATAACTAAAATGTATTTTTGCTTGTGCCTCTTCCACCTCCATTGATTTGGCATAGAATATCCCACAATGTCTCCTGTGCAGATTCAATTTTGAATTCAATAAATCAGTTGGGTTGGGTAGTTTACTTTTCCCATCATGCATTGTGAAAAAAGACCCAGGGGACAGTGTGTGTTGCTTCACATGAATGCCATTGTGCTTCATATTTTAAGGCCTGGCATGGACACACATCCCCAACCAACGAACAATTTCCTTGTTGAATATGAACCAACCTCTCAATAATAGCTAACCCCTTTGATAGCATCATTCAGCCTCACTTGATATTAATGATGTCCCATTCATTTCACCACATTAGCTCTAATTGCTGATGTTGTCGAGAACTCTCTCACTGCAGTCTGGGGGGTGGTGGGTGCCCACCCAAGGTTATCTGAGGCAGATGAGTGGAAGGATGATGAGAAGCCTAGGAATGTGTCTTCAGCCAGCTGTATAGAGCAGAGTTATGCATGCCCATCCGACCTACGTGCTAAGTCCAGTGTGAATCAGGAGTTAGTTGCATTTTCACTATATATTTATAATTTATTTATTTAAACAATAAAAAGACAAACATCCAGATCCAGCATGGATCTGTGCCAGGCGATGAAATCGATGCTGATGAATAGCCATTTTGGATTGAAACGTTTTTGACATAATAAATGGTGAAGAGGCAGATAATATTTCTGTTATAGAGTGCAAATTTTCCTTCAGCTGCTCTTTTTTTAGGGGTGATTTTCCCAGGATTCACCATTCTGAGAGCAATTGTGAAGTAAGTGTTTCATGTTTCATGACTGAAAAACAAATCCTTGAATCTTAGGAAAATAGCCTGCTTACAGTGACTTGTACCAGCATTTACCACACTGTAACACTGCTATCTGCTATGTAAGTCTACATAGCAGATATTTAGCCAGCACTGTAAGGCCTCAGGTTCAGTGTCAGAATTAGGTATAGCACAGTATCTTCTAAGGCCAACACAAGTAGACACGTTGTGCCTGGAGAACAGCCATGATATACTCTCTCATAGCTCTGTAGCCTTAATCTAATCCTCATCCTTGAGGAAGGCTAGTGTTTCATGTTAACAGCTGAGAGTTCAACCGTATGCCAAGAAAACATCAAAAGCCTGAGAATCTGAGCATGTGCAGTCCCCTCTGATATTGATTCAAAAGCTGTGGCAACTGAGGCAACGTTGCAGGTTCCTGGTCTTATCATTCTCTGTACAGAATTATTTTGAAGGTCAACTCATGGCCTAAATGGAAACTACCCAGTGAAAGCACCCAGGGTGAATTCCTATGCATATGGGCATATTTGTGATTGATTACAATTTTCACTATAGTATGTTAAAGCCCATTTGGGTGTGAAAGATTGTAGGAGGAGGAGCAGCTCCAGGTTTTGTCTCGATCACTTCACAAGTAAGAGCCTTGTTTCTCTACTTTCTACTGTAGCTTTAGTGGAGTATTATTCATGCTGAGAAACATTGATTGAACTACTTAAGATGATAGAAATAACTTATATGAATTCTGTTTGAGTGCCGATGCCCAGTTTCAGATTGCTTTAGGGCTCGCCAAATTCCAATCTCTTTTGATGAAATAGATTGAGAAGGTGAATCCAGGTAAAAATCATGATCCTTTATTGATTACAGTGCCATTTCACTCGTGAAGGGGAGATCTAGATGAAAGGGAATGAGAGAGGTTAAAGAATAATTTTTAAGCCCAGAGACCATTTGACATTGTGTGTGCACAGGGGGGGTATACTGTGTTAATATTTTTATACACACTGTATGTGAGGTCTAGTGAAATGGAAGATCAGATCTGGGCAAAATAGTATTGGTAAATATTTAATAATGTTTACTTTAGCCTGCTTGTATTACCAGTTACAGAAAAGTTAAAGATGGCTAAATTCTGTCCTGTGATCATCAAAACATATAGAATGTGTCAAACCCCACGCATCTGGCAGCTAAGCCGGCCCATTATTACGTATATCTTATATTTACGTCAATTGCATCTAAAAATACTATCTTTCCACACAATTATGATGTTTTTCTTCCAAGTGTTAAAGAGTGTGGACCACCGCCCTGACAGTTCATATTTAACACCTTCCAGCAGTCATTTCTTGAATTGCAATGAAATTTTAGTCATGTTCATTGGATTATTTTTTTAATCATCACACCACATCTAACTTGCGCCTGAGAAATTATTAATATTTCTGTCAAAAAGGCATATATCAAGAAACCTGTCATTTAACTATGTTTATAAAAAGTTTAGAAATAAATGTTATCATTATCCTTATGACAAGCTAATGTGAAGTTGAAACTATACAACTACAATAGTGGAACTGGAATAAAATTTGTATTACTTGAAAAGTAAAAATGGCTCCTGTTTTATGCTGTAAAGCAATCTCCTTGTGTGCCCTTTCTTTTGACCCTTTCTCCCTTTGTGTGAAAAGCAATCCAGTATTTTCCTGTGAAATCAGACTTGGTGGCTCACAATGTAAAATGCAGTGTAGAGGCTGGTTGAGGTCACATGAGGTCAGGAAGTCTACCTCTTCTGGCACATTCTCACAGAGTACGTCCACACTAAGCCGTTTAAATTTGAAAATGGCGATTTTGAAAATCTCGCCGTCCACACTAGACCACCAAAAACACATACCTCCTTCCATGGGCATGTGCAGACCGGCTGGAGTGGCCGGGCGGCTGGCTCACTCACAGCTGGATCAAGTGACAGTCAAGCAGTGAAATGTCATCATTTTTGAAAGTCTCCGTTTTCACCGTCCACACTACAATGGGGGCCGGCGTTTTCAAATTTATCCACTTGGGAGAGCGTCTTCGAAAAGCTCCATTTTTGGGGGGTGAAAATGCTGCCCTAGTGTGGACAGGAGGCCAAAACGGAGAGATAAGTATGCGTTTTCAAATTTACCCGGCTTAGTGTCGATGTAGCTACAGTGGCCCTTTTAAGTACATGGTTGCTGTACTGCCATGACTGGGCCATGCTGAGCTTTGAAAAGCCAGTATGTTCAGGAGAAGGTTTCACACAGAGGTTGCAATTGGTCTGACTCTCTACCAGGCTGCAAGAGGCCAGCCCCAGCAAAGAGAATCTACCATACCATTCCAGATGACTGCAGCTTGGAGCAGATTGTACATTGGTCTATTTCCAGGGTGAAATGTCACATTTTAATAATAATCATTATTAACTTCCAAATAAAAACATTAATTAGGCCACAATTCATCATTTCCAAGAGTTTTTGATGCCATGGAAATTGAGTTATGGATGTGGGCATTTAGAGGTTAAAGGAACTATATAAGGCATCTGCACATATTATTTGGCCCAGGTCTGACAGTGATAATATTGAACTGTTGTATCACTTCACCAGGCACATGCCACAATGAAAATTGAGAATTAAATTACCACGTACACACACACACTTCTCATTTTTATTACTTTAAAGTGCATGTGAAAATGGAACTTAATTAAACCCATCACATTTGACAAACAGATGGTCTGTTTGTGCCTTTCATCCAGCAGATGAAGAAGTGAAAGAGGAGATTTATAGGTTTTAGTGTGGCACAAAACCTTTCCACAAAAAAGTTCCAATATTTGCAAGGTACTTCCAGCAAATGCACAAATCGATTTTTGTGGTTTTCAAGGTTTTAAAACTCCTTCAGCTCCAAAAACCCTGGGGGTTACCAGAGAAATCAAAACAAGATGACATTTTATGTTTTTCAATTGACCTTATGTTTTTTTTGTTTTTTTACTTAAAATATTTCAGGTTGGGAAAACTAACATTAAAGGTATTCAACTCAAAATATGTTGTAGTACCTTATTGTAACATAAAACTCATTGTCCAAACAAAATTCTTCACATTATAGATCCTAAAAAAATGTAGCAGTTACTGCTTACAGAGAGGGAATACTAAAAGACTCAGTATACACCAGATGCACCATCAAGTAAACAAGGAAAATAATCATTGAAATTTCCCACCCAGCTACCATCTGGCGAGCGCTACAGGTCGTTAGGAGGGAAGACAAAAAGTTTCAACGATTACTTCCTCCGCCAAGCTGTACAAATCCTCATCTCTCACCATTAATTATTCATTATGTATCATTTCAACAATGATGTATCACACTTGTATCAAATAGCTGCTTATGGATTGTTTTTGGAATTAAAATTAAACTCACAATGCTCCCAAGTATGGTATGGTAAGGTTTGCCATTTCCACCTATGCAAGTAGAAGCTGATCCCATGTCCAACTGCAGCTAACTCCATATCCTCCAAATGTGAAAAATTTTCTTCATAAACACATTGTGAGCTACAAATATTGCTCAGTACCGGGAAATGCAATGATGAATACCAAACACCGAAAATTCTTGATGGCAGTTATATTTTGAGAATAGGAGCCCTTATACCCCCACTACAAAAAAATGTTGATTTGAAATGGATTGAATCAGTAGACAGTATTAACGAATGTGTATGGAAACAGACAAATATGATGAGATAAGGAAAAATGTTTGAATGCATCTGTATGATCCTTTAACACTATATATCCTCTGTAATGTGTTTACAAAAAGGTTAGGACACTGTTAAACAACCACACAGTCCTACACACCAGCTTAGTTTGAATGGGACTGAACACTGTTTCAGGGATTTCTTCACAGTGGCATTAACTTGAGTTAAATCTGAAGGAAGGAGAGAGAGAGACAGAGAGAGAGAGACAGAGAGAGAGACAGAGAGAGATATTTGGAATTGCCACCTACTACATTGTGAGTGATATCTTTCCATTAGCATAAAATTACAATGGTGGAGGGTTGCCTCTGCTTGAGGGATTGACTGAGATCAGCCTAATCTCCAAGTGCTAGCAAATCTGATGACTCCCCCAAAGTTTAATCACGCCACCAGGGCTAGAGAAAACCTGATGAGGAGCAAATGCCACACTGGGGTATCCACTCCAAAAAAACGGTTCCTTTATGAGCACCACAATGTCTCTCACGATGCGTTTGTACCTCTGCGTTTTAATGTGTCAAGTGGTCACAGAGTGACTTCCATGACATGAAGCGACATCTATCAAAATTTTACTTTTGGATGTCATCATGCATATATCCTATAGTGCTCATGCTAAAAAGAACATTTACAGAACATATTGTATGTTGTCTGTAATAAGAGTGAGGGAAGGGCTTTGCAAGAAGTATGGTAGACACTAGACCATACATGAAGTATTCACTTTATTATGTACACCTAACTAGTACCAGGTGGGACACACTTTTGACTCTAGAACAATCTGAATTATTTAAGGCATGCATTCAACAAGGTGCTAGAAATGTTCCAAAGGCATTTTGGTCCACGCTGACTTGATTGCATCACACAGTTCCTGCAGACTTTGGCATTGCATTCACGCCACGAACATCCTCTTCTGCCTCATCCCAAAGGTGCTCTATTGTGTTGAGATCTGTGGAGTAAACTAATGTCACTGTCATGTTCCTAGAACCATGTTGAGATAAAGACATATTATTCAGTATCCATTTGAAAATGGGTAGACTGTGTCCATGAATGGAAGCAACTGGTCAACAACTGTGGTGTTCAAATGATGCTTAATTGGTATTAAGGGCCTAATGTGTGCCAAGAAAACATTCCCTACACCATAACACCACCACCACCAGCCTGTACCATTGACACCAGGTAGGATGGACGATTACATGGATTTGTGCTGTTCAAACCAGATTTTGATGCTGCTATCAGCATGCCATCAGAATCCAACTGAAACTTGGATTTGTCGGACCAAACTACATTTTTCCACTCTTCAGTCGTCCAGTTTTGGTGTTCATCTGCCGACTGTAGCTTAACCTTCTTGTTGTTGTGGAACCTGACATGTTCTTCTGCTGTAGCCCATCAGCTTCATGGTTCAATGAGTTGCACTGAGCTGTTATTTGCATACTTGTGGCGCCCTTGTTAGCTTGAATGACTCTTGCCATTCTCACCTGACCACTATCATCCAGGGTGTTTTTCCCCACAGGACTTTTGTTTACCACACTATTCTCAGTAAACTCTAGACACTGTAGTGTGCAGAAATCCCAGGAGGACAGCTATTTCTGAGGTGCGAGAACTGGTATGTCTGGCGCCAATGATCATACCAGGAACATTCAGGTAGTATGGCATACAAAATGGCTGCTGCTAGAGGTGCTTGCAGAGACAGTGTAGTGAGTTGCCAGAAATTAATGCCAGCAGGAGCCCAGGTCTGGATGCTCTGAGCTCCTGTACCCTCGCCAGTGAGTTGACCAGTCCTTTAGGCATCACTGGAAAATCAAGAGCAGAGATCACGGTCTTCGAAAGATGCCAGTCACTGCCAATCAATTTTTGGGAGTGGGAAGGAGTGCTAACAATGCATGTGTGGACACTGTTATGCTTTTCAATGATTGGTCTGTGCCTGGTGGGCAAGCAAACTAGATTCTTTGATTCTAGACGGCTACTATTCATTTTATACTGTACATTAGGCATCAATAAGACTACACTATCAACCCTATTGTTACGTAAATTAGGATGAAAGCAAAAAATCTGAATCATTTATATATTGTTATATATAAATGATATATATATTATATTGTTGGACCTCTGTTTTAGCTTTTGTCCAAAACTCAATAGCTTGTTATGGACTATGAAGTCCAATCTCTTGTCTGTGAGAACTCAAACAAGCTAGTGACTTTTGACATGGAATGTCACATTACCAGTGCTAGTGTCAAAAGACCAAAGCTTGTGGCACTGTGGTGGTAACTGACAGGGAAGGAGAATGAGACAATGTCCTTTTGCTAGTCTACAAAGAGGTTGAGAGTTTGCTGGAACAAAAAACCCCGAGGTGGTCAACCCTAACAATGACAACTGGAATAACTTACCCACCACAAATTCCTGGACCAATTACCTCCTATGGTGGACACCTCCCTCTAATGAAATGTAGATGAATTCACAAACATAGTAAGTACTCAATGAATACCACATAACACATTCCCCCCTTTCCCTTACTTTACCTTTCCCTCCCGCTAATGTGCATTACACGTTTGTGTCTTTTTACGTATTTCCTCCAGCAGTAGTACACCCATGAGGGAACCCAGTCACGTTCTCAACAGTGTGTGAGAAGCTATCTCTGGTCAAACGGGAGGGGCAGAAATCAGAGCAGAGTGGAGAGTGATTAGACTTGAGTGTTCTCCTTAAGGACAGTTTTGTGTTACTTGTATAAAAGTAAATGGGAATCTCTTGAAATTTATGATCATCTGCAGTTCAAAACTTAATGTTCATCATTAGTGTCTACATGTAGATGTAGAAATTATTTTTTTTGCATTGTTACAATATTGTCACTGATTAGAGAGATTTTGGAGGAGATTTAGAGAATAATCAACATATTTTTTTTTTCAAACTCAGATAGGCCTGCTTTGTTTATCCCAGTAAGTTAAAATACTTTGAATTCATCCCAGGAAGTTAAAATAATACTGACTGTCTTTGATATGCATAGTGTCATAGAGAGGGAGGGAGACATTGTGTATGATGATGGCCAGCAGTTTGGCGGGGGGGACATACATGTGGCAACAGAGGCAGGAAGCTTCACTACTCAACTATCACTACACTTATAGTTTAACGTAAAGTGGAAGCCACTGAATTCAAGAAACCTTATTAGGACAGTCCAATCAGTATTTGTGAACATGAACATTTGTCATGAGGAAGGCTGTAATCTCTCCTACCATTCCTCCTGACCCACCTGCAGCCTCAAGTTCCTCTTCCTCTCTCTCCCTTTCTCTCTCTCCATCCACTTCCCAGCCCCCCTAGTCTCCTCTCTGTTCTGTGTTGTGTTTGTTTCAGGTCCTGTCTTTCCTGTCATGCCCACCAGGGTTCCCAGTGTGTTCTGTCATTACTCACCTGTTCCACATCTGCAATCCATCAACCTCGCTCCTCCCCTCATCAGCTGCACTCCATTTCTCATCATTCTCTAGCAGTGTATATATACCAGCCTGTCCCCCATTCTTGTTTGCCAGTTTGTCTTGTGTTTTACATAGCTTTCCCGTGTTACATGTCTTGGTCCACAAGTTGCCTGATCTCTGTTCTGCCTGACTCTGCTTTGCCTGATCCCTGTCTGATTTGTCTGCCTCTGATCCTGGTTACCCTGCCTTGCCTGATCCTTGTCTAGTTTGGTTGCTTGTAGGGCTTGCTTTACACCCCAGTAATGTATTGGACTTACACACCATCTGCCCTCCTTGTGTCTGCATCTGGGTCCAACTTTACTTGCCTGCAACAACATTTGTCTTTCTTTCCCTCAAAAACCAAAGAAATATGTCTTGAAGCTATTGACATGTAAAATATGAAGCTTTCCATACACAATGAACTATGAAGGCTATTATTTTGTAAACCCACAGAATGTTTGACTTTTTATACTCAATTGATCTTTTTCCTACAGTAGTGTTATCAGTTCTAAACCAGAATATGTACCCTTAACCCCAGACAATCACCCTGGCAGCTCTTCCAGTTAACTTTAGCAGGGAACAAATACCTGAACCTGTATTACAAAGAGCTACATAGCTGTTCCATAGAAAATGATTTTGGAAAGCTGCCATGTCATTCAATTTGGAGAAGCCACTTCAAGTTTTAGCTCTCTGTTTTCCTGCTTTGGGAGAGAGTGGTTCATAATCACAAATAGATATGGCATCTTGCCAGCTGTGCAAGATATGGCCTTTTGAGAGGCATGGGGAGGGGGGGATTGTTTTACTAATGTTACTAATGGTATCTTATAACCGGGAAAACCTCAACAGTCAAAATTGAGAATATGGTACGGTAACTATGAATGAGCTTAAATTATTTTGCCACAGATTTTGCGTGGTGTAATTCTGTTTGTCTGTCTGAGTTTTATGAATCAAGCCCAATATGTCAGCTAAGTGGGCTTTGTTTGAGCCATAGGGCCTTGTTGGTCATCATTGTAGCCTACGTATTTTCTACAGACCGATGCCTCACACAGAAATAGTTGACCTTGTCCTTCATGAATAGTTTCTGCAATTCCCCAAATTAAATGAAATATTGTACGAGTAACATGAAACTGTCCTGAAGGAGAACACTCAAGTCTAATCACTCTCCACTCTGCTCTGATTTCTTCCCCTCCCGTTTGACCAGAGATAGCTTCTCACACACTGTTGAGAACGTGACTGGGTTCACTCATGGGTGTACTACTGCTGGAGGAAATACATAAAAAGGCACAAATGTGTAAAGCACCTCAGCAGTAAGGGAAAGGGGGGAATGTGTTATGTGGTACTCTTTGGGTACTTACTGTGTTTGTTAATTCATCTACATTTCATTAGAGGGAGGTGTCCACCATAGGAGGTATTTGGCCCAAATGCATATGATATTTGTGTAGAAATTGTTTCTCATATTGGATATTGCTAAATTTGCAGTTTAATAGACTTTTTTTTCCCCCATTTTATCTCTTATGTATGGCAGTAGAAACACACAGAATACATAAAAAATGAATTGTTAATATTATGTCATTTTATTGTAGCTTTTATTCAGAAGGCTTTGTACTGGGAGCAAAATCACATGGGTTAGGCTAGCAGGAACTGACCTTTTAACCCTTACAGTGTTATACTATGCTTTACTTTTTCGAGTTACGTAAGTTTTCAGTTGTCATGTAACAGCACCGCTCTTCTGTGAAAGTTTAAATGTGTTGTAACAAATTAAATGTGTACAGTATGGAGCATCCCTGTGTCTAGCCAGAGGTGACTCAGGTTGTTATTCATTCTTCTGATCTTCCTACACTAGGTGACTACATAACACAGCAGCATCTCTCACCATCCCCTGTGCGCACTGCAGTGAAGTGAAGAACAGGTAGCACCGAGGTCAGGGAGATCTGCAAAATGTAGATCAGCCTACATATTTCACACCCAGGGGTAATTTCAACCTCATGTTATTATGAATTGAAACAATGGTGTCATTTTTAATCACATCACTGTTGTAATTTCAAAATGAAATACAACAGAACTTTAATGATAGTCATATTCTGTAACTGCCTGTCCATAAAGCTTGAATAAAGAGTATAGATTAAAAGTAATTTTTTCATTTGCATGACAATAACTGTTTGAGTAAAGAGAGAACATAATTTAGCCTATACCAAATAAATGGACATAATACAAAAAGTCTGTGAACCTTTTTGAATTACCTGCATTCCTCTATAAATGGCTCCTAATATTCTCCTGTAGAATTTCCTGATACAATTTTGATTTGATTCAATGATTGAAGCTGTCCAGGCCCTGAGCAGCGAAGCAGCTCCAAACCATGATGCTCCCTCCACCATGTTTGTGAGATGAGGTTTTGCTGTTGGTATGCACGTTTTTTCTCCTCCAAACATAGCGTTGTGCCCTTTTGCCAAAAAGTTCAATTTGTTGTCTCATCTGTCCAGAGAACTTTGTTCCAGTAGCTTTGTGGAACATCCAGGTGGTCTTTGGCTTGAGATGGGGCAGCAATTGTCCTTTGTATCCTTCCATGAACACCACTCTTGTTTAGTGTTTTTCTTATTGTGGACTCGTGGACACAGATGCTAGAAAGTTGTCTGCAAATCCTTAGCTGTGACCTAAGTAAAATTAAATCTTTCTTTAAGCCCTTGGCACACACAACACACGCCCTTTCATATCCCCCCAAAAAATCTGCATGTCACGTGTGCTCTGCTTGTGTCCTGAGATGGCATTAGACAGAAAAATGATCATTGGTGAGAAAGCAACAATATATATGGCAGAATACTCAGTATATCAATGTAGAATGATATCCCCCACTAATGGAAGTTCTTGTTAAAGTTAAATCTCTACCTTGCACCACAGAGTGATGAATTTCAATATCCAGGTTTAATTGGACTTCTATCTGTTTTTTTGTTTTTTAACAACAGTTTGATTTCTCAATGCAATGCAACAGAAGAGATTTTCCTGAGTGTATTATACCTGTTCACACATCTGGGAGTGAAGGTGTAGCAGCCTCCTGCTACCTATCGGGTTACGACAGAGGCAAGGACCAGGTAGGTTTCGGGTAGAGCAACACACGTTTATTAACACTCTTCTATATGACAACATTCACTGTGGGCTTCTCCGCTCACTGCGGGTTCCAGACTCTCCGCTCTCTCTCAGCTCCTGCTCACTGCGGAAAAACAGCCCAAAAACACACACAGAACAAAGCACATTATTCCCCACTCAATCCCAATCTACCGCAGCCGGTGTCGGGGCAGGGCGAACCCGCCTGCCAGCCCGACTCCGCCCCCCGCACCCAGCCAACGGCCCAACCAC
>OOFE01049431.1:5326-32305 GCA_900323365.1 Monocentris japonica
CAGCATGAAACCCATTAAACTCCATTCTATGATTTCCAAAAATATACTGTACAAAATGAGAGACACACACACACACACACACACACACACAGCCTGTGGAGTAGGTTGGGGGTTAATTGCCAAGAGTAGTAGCAGCAGCACCCATCATTATTTCACTTCCACAACATTCTGTGGAGGGCTACACACTTTGTCATGGTTTGGTATTTTTCTCTTCAAATTGTATTGTTAACAGATTGTATGCACAATCTTCCATTTACGGTCTAAGAGGAGAGTAGAGTACTGTCTACTGCAAAATGTCATGAATTACATCAACCGTTAAATAACTCTTAACTGTAGGTATAGAGTTAAATGTATATTCCATTTTAAGATATTATGAACAAAAGTGTGGGGATTCATCTTACTGGCGTGTGAATGTTGCAAAATTTGTCTCATATTTCAAATAGCTGACATGTTTTAGCTGATGTTTACAGCAAAACATTCTTAGATATGAGTCCATTGTAGTTATATACTTTGTCTACCTTGTATATAGACCAAGTATATTATGAACAAGCCTAAGAAAACACTTTGCTCCCATGTATGATGTAGCATCACTTTGCAGAAGTCAGTGACAATAGAACATATGGGAGACAAGTCCAAATCTAATGGGGAGCTCTTATTTTTGTGAGAAGCCTGTTTCTCCTGTTTCTCATGACAACATTACATATTTGTACCATATATTCAAGATGGCAGCTCGAACAAGGCATGTTCTTCTTGGAAATATGCAGTTAATTGCTGCAAGTTTAGCCATGATGAGCATAACCCAGTAGAGTAGAGTAGAGTTATTATCCCAAAGGAGCAATTTGTCTTGCAGCCAGCAGATGAGATCAAAAAACACAGGATCCACGATATGAGACGTAAAAAAAAAAAGACAATGCATGTGATTAAAAAACTAGATAGACAATCAACACCAAACTATCCACAATCAGCATCTGTTAATGAAGTTAATCACAGCTGGGATAAGTGAGTTCTTGAACCTATTGGTTTTACATGAAGGCATTCTCTATCTGCACTCAGACAGAAACTGTACAAACTCTCTACAAAGTGGGTGCTGTGGGTCCAATAGGACGGCTTGAGCCTTCCTGGATGCACAAACTTGATACAAATGAGAGAGATTGTTGAGATTTGTACCTATGAATTTACCTGTGAATTGAACGATCTTAACAATATTGCTCAGGTTATTCTTATTTTTAAGACTGAGATTACCAAGCCAGCAAACCATAGAGAAAGTTAAGACCGATTCATTGAAGGAAGAGTAAAAAATTACCATTATTGGATCTATCCACATTAGACTACGTAGCGTTGGTTGCTTTTCTTACATATGTAATCATATGTGTGCCATTTCTTTTGTTTTGTTCATGTTACGCTGCAAGAAGCACTGTAGCACTCACAATGACAGAGTCATCTGCAAATTTTATGACATGCCGAGAGAGTCACTTATTCCGTTATTACTCACAATATTACTGAGATACAGGCATGCAGAGATGTTATTTGGCATGTTCATGCAGAGAATTCAAAAGTGCAATAATAAAAAGAAGATTCTAAAAGCAAACCAAGTAAGATTTCATTCACATTCAAATTACAGAGGTACTTAGATTTGGCAGAAATACCAGCAAGACAGTGTTTGTAGCTTTTCTCTCAAATAGGCACTTTTAGTTTTTCAATGAGACTGTTGGACCACTGACAGGGAGACATAATAGCGAGACACATGCAGTTCCAGAGGTGAAGGGTTTTAACAAAGAATTTGACTAATAGATGGAATAGGAAGCCAAAGTAAAAGTTAACCAAGACCGGCATCTGGTTTACTAGCAGCTAGGGGGCTAGCACGATTTTCCATAGACATAGGGGGACACATCTTATACTGTGTCAACTAAACAAGGTTGTAAAGTTTGCTTTTCCGCCATTTGTTGTGTAGTCTGTCAAGTATGTGCTACACAGAGGCTTACTAGCTATACTATGTTTTGTTCCATGATGATCAACTAACATAACCGTTGGGAATTTTCATCATTCAATTACTTTTTATAATAAGTGATAGATTGTTGCTCGTGAAAGGGTAATTGTTTGGGAAGGGGGACCATAACAGTCATTAGGTAATTATCGGACGGTTTGATGTGATTAGCTAACAATAACAATGATAACTATTCAATGCAACACTATGAAAATGTACAACACAGGAGATCAAGCTCTAGCAATTACAAATATGTTTAGACAAGAGTTAAACCAGGCAATACATCAGTGCTATTCCTCAGTGATAAGCATTTCATTAACAAAAATCGATATTAAAAGTAACTAAAAGATTAAAATTAGTATATCTCGTGGGTATCTGTTAATGACAGCTGGACTTTCTTGATTACATTGGATGGGAGATGTCATCCCATTTGACATCGTTGCAGATCATGGTCTCCAAGAATTAGAATGACTGCTGTATCCACAGTAGCACCATTGGTTACCAGGGGGTGATGGGCCTGTGGTTTCTTGAAGAAATCATCTCCACCATCGTGAGAGTGTTAAGCTCAAGGTTGTTGTTGGCAAATCATGAGTCCAGTGAGACCACCTCTCTGTGGTAGATCATCAATGTCTCTGCGGAGAATTGAGTTGGCAACAGGCCGTTTTGACATTAATTTGCGAAAAAAAAAAAAAAATCTGGAACTTGGGCTATATTTAATCTACTTACAATTTGTCTATAAGAAATCTTTTTTTTATATATAAGCCACTCTCCAACTGCAGTACTCATCACGTTAAAACTTTGTGTAAAAATGTAAGTCTGTGTCTGCATCAGATACCAATTGAATGTTCATACAATATTGTCTCTTGTTTAGTATGGCCTGATGGTCACATGCGTACAGTTTATGGCACCGATAATGCTTGGAAAGCCCACAACACAATGGAAACTGTTCTTGGTCATTTGTCTTCCCAAAAGAGAGATAGATCAATAGTTCTCAGCCATGTGCCATCAAGACCCCAGAGTATGCAGGTTGCAGGTCATTCAAATCATTCCAATAAATCACTACACCAACATGATTAGCTACCCCCTCTCTGTTTAAGGGGGGAAATTGAAGTATTGCACGTTGTTGCGAGTTTTCAGAAGCGTAATCAGATGGTAGGACTATGTAATTGTATTTGTAAGGCGTTCAGTCCATGTGATCAAGCCATTACAAGTCTGATAATCTTGTATTGTTATGAATGAGGACAGTTCGGCAAATACGCCATTTCAGCCTATTAGGTATTTTTTTTTACAAGGCCACTGAAACATCTTGTTGTTGTTGAGGTTTGGCACCACTGTAATGGATTTTTCATAAAGAATAAGCCATTCTAAGAGCCTTCCCGCATGTTTCCAAACACGTGAACAAATTCCCGCATGTTTCCAAACACACGTTGGTTTTTTCCTAGAAATGTTCGTTTGAGCGCTTTACGATCAAATCTGATCTTACGCATGTTTTGTGAATGAGGCCCATTGTCTTGTCATGCGATATCTTTTTTATATATTCAACACAGGTGATTGGATTGGCACCATTAGGAAAAGCAGGTTTGTAAATTTTACCAAGGTTGTACTCTCTATAGCCTTCAGCTAACTTTTCAAAATGACATGCCGCCTGACAGTGCTTAGCACCAACTGATGAATTCGAATGGCTTTGATCACCATTTTTCATAGATTTAGAAGTATGTATTCATATAATAATAAATGAATCCAATATCAGGCATTTTGAAAATGTCACAGACTGGGATTCATACTTAGAACAACTGAATAATTACCTACATGGTCATTAATTAGGACAACATACTGTAGTGCAAATGCCAGTGTAATTTCATGTAGAGACCTCAGTTCAAACCACTGCGTGGTGATTAAGTCAAGGTCTGAAAACCGTACTGTGTCCTGTCTGTCAGAATCCATTGACAGATGAGAGGGTTACATTGAACTGGGAAAGCTTGTTTTACAAGAGCTCTGAGATGATTGTGCTGAATGCTGAACTGAAATTAACAAATAGGATCCCAGTGTAGGAGGTAGAGGTATCCAGGTGTCCCAGAACATAGTGCAGGACCACGTTCACCACATCATCCACAGAATGGTTTGCGCTGTAGGCAAACTGCAGAGGGTCTAGAAGTGGGTCAGGACAGGACGAGCCACTCAAAGTACTTCATTATTACTGAAGTCAGTGCCATCGCTCTGTAGTCATTGAGGCAGTTAATCTTGTCTTCTTTTGGATTGGGAACGATAGTGGATGTCTTGGAGGCAGATGGGAATTTTGATTGTGGACAGAATGGTCAAAGATTTTTGTCACCATGGCTAACTGGTGACAACGCCTGAGGGAGCTAGGTGAAACTCCTGGCCGTGGCACTTGACTGATGTTGTGCAATAAGCCTTTTAGTCCACTCTTTACAAAACAAACATTTTACCATTACAAAATACCTTTGACACTCATGTTGAGCTGACCCATACATGTGAAAAAACCCTGTTCATTAATATGGAAGTATTCTTATACAAACTACATTCTTTGTTATTGGTGCACAAGTGCAAAAGTGCTCAACTGTTCAAAAGAGGGAGGGTAAAGTAAAGGTTTAAAGTCCATTCCATCCAATGAAGGACTGGCAAAAGGCAACTAAAAAGGCTTCCCAAGCAGAGTGATGAAAAGTCTTCACTGTGCAAGTTATTTCATTGTGTAAAATCAAACTGTAGAAATTATTTAGCTGTGCAAACAATATAACAGATTGCAAATGGGGCCACCAAGTCTCTGACCCACCACCAGGAGCCGCTCCGGCTAAACCACAGTGTGTACAATATGTCACAATATGGCTACGGCTATGCAGGGCTACTCGCAATCTGCCTGTGTAGCAGTCTCAAGCCTACCAATACATGATGCGCATCAATGGCCTCAATGCATAAAAAAGTGCTGCTGCACTTCTGGTTTCTCAGTTCTTCAGTTGGGTCAGCGCCAGACTCAACTCAACCATCCATCCTTACTCTCCCCCCATTTAAACTTTGCAACCAGGAAACAAACAATACCCAGATCCAGTCCCGATGGTCAGAGCAGCACCCACAATTCTCATAGGCTGTCCATTCTGTTCATTTGGTTCAGTTAGCCAACAAGTATCATTTGATGTATCATTTGAAGCAAATCAGAGTGAGTCGGTCAACTAGTGAAGCCCTTTGTTTCCTTTACAAGCAAAGTAAAGGCAGAGACTGCTGATAAGAAGAATGGAATGGCTTAGAAATGACATGCTTTATATGAAAATCCTTTTAGCTTTCAAAAATTATTACTGCCACATGTGGACTTGGATGATATAATGAGGAAGAAAGCTTCACTGCCTCCAGAATGTTGACACCTGGGAATGCACAGTGAGAGATGATTGTTATTTATTATTTTAGTTCACCCTACCTAGGTTAATCCCATTAAGATAATGGAAAGGTCTTTTGCGATAGAGCCCTGGCCAAGACCGCTGCAGCAGATTCAGTCACAGACAGAACAATAAATAGTAAAATCATTTCATAATAAGCACGAGACAATCCCAGAATGAGGAAGAGAGAGAGAGGAAAAGTGATGCAAAACAACAATTGCAATTGAGAGGACCAATTGAAATAGGAGACTGTTTGGTATTTTAGTCAGAAGTAGTATGACTAGTAGTTTTTGCAATTCTTGGCCAACCACACACAGGTCAATAACAACAAACAACAAATTCTGTCTCTGAGTTGGTCTAGACTAGGATGTGCACTAACTCACAGACAGGACAAGACAATATCAGTGGGATAATGCATTGCAGAGAAGTATGAATGAGGGAGTTGCATGGATAAGCCACAAGTCATCCTTTTTTGAGATATTCTATTCCAGTTTGCAAGGTTAAATATTTCAAAGGAGCTCATTCAAGGACAGAGTTGCAGTCACAAATAATGAAAATTCTTGTTCATGGCATGAAAGAATTTTTGGTATCAGCCTAGGTAGAAGATGCTGTTGAGTACCCTGGGTTTTTATAACGATAGTAAAGAACATCCTCACAGACAATATGGCTTTTATTCAAAATACAACACAAAATAGTATGCATACAGAAGAACAAAAACAATTTGCGATCCATCTTCTTTCTTACCACACGAGTAGGCATAGAAAACATTAACGCACAACCTTATACACCCTTGTACACCCAGCTGCCAGTCCTTAGTCAGTGTATCTATCTATGGGCATTAACAGCATAGGTGGTATTGAGCATCTCCCAGGTTTGAATATGTGCAACTATATGAATGGTAAGAAGGGTGTGCTGGTATGCTCTCCCTGGATAAATGAATACATGAGGAATTACATATTTGCACTGGAGCCAAGTTTCAAATTTTGATTCTAGAATCTCATCATGTCCATTTCCCTGCAAAAGAATCAAGAATTTTCTGGAATGATAATTTCATTTCTCAGTCTGCCCAATACAGTCCTAGAAATGGACTAAATGAAGAAGATTATGTGTCTGTATGACAGCTAACTCAGGCAGCTGGCTTAGACTTCTGCACAGCCAATTTAACAGATTAAATGTTGGGATTCGGGACGATAAACTGGTTGTCCAAATGTGGCAATCAGTGACATTTCATTAGTTGATTTCATTTAGTGGCGCATGTACGACTTGTCAAATGACGGGATGACCCTTGACTGTGAACCTACCTCCAATATGAAGCTAAGATCAGCACAACTTATCCTCGAAATCCATTTGGCTCAAAAACATCTTCCAAAGAGCTGTCACCATACTCAATCAGTCCTCCTAAGACTCACTTGCTGAACACCCACACTGTGGATTCCTCGACACCACCCCGACAGAACTGTCTGTAATCTGTATACATTCTACTGTTTCTGTTTATTACCACCACATTTCTTATTACCCAAATGTTATTTGAACATGCTTTCTCCAGGGAATCCTCTGAAATAACTTATTCTCCCACTTGCATTTGCTATTCAAGGTTAACACTTTCTGTTACCAACATCTGTTTCCCTGGCAACACCTCAGGGTTTGACTAACACCTGGATCAGATTTACTCCCACTTCATAATTAACATGAGATTCTCATGCAATGAAAATCTCTACCAGGGGTTATTTCACTACTCCTGACAACTTTAGTAACTACTTCAACTTTACTTACAGGGAAATCTCTAGTCTAAAACAACCATGAACCAGCAAGGTAGAGTTATGCTAGCAAAACTTGCTGTCACTCAATCAGTGAGTATTAGTCTGATAGTATGTTTATGGCTATAACTAGCCAGCTAGATAACCGTTTCATTGTCCCCAAAATACAATTTTCTCAAACAGGGTATGGGTAGGGTATGTCTGCTGCCAGGCATAGCCAGTGTGGTATCATGGCATGGTGAACACCACTCATGTGGTGTAGAAAACAATTCTATATCAAGTTCAGAGGATTTTGCTACCAAGAGTGTATTGTTAGCATTATTATTATTATTATTATTATTATAATAAACAAATGTAATAATCACCCTACAACCAATCAGAATTAGAGTTCTCTCCCTGGTCTTCCAGGTCAGGTATTATATTTGTACATTAAATTAAATTAACTGGTTGACAACTAGGGCTAATTGTGCTGATAAACCCAATAAAACTGTTCATGCTTCATTGCTTTATTTATACTTAATGTTTAAATTATACAGTACCTCAGCATCCTCTACATAACGCTATGACATCATGGGACTGTGAACTAGCTTAGCCTTTGGCCATTCCTGTGGTGCCTGGGGCAGATGCCTCTTGCTCTGCAGCTATCTTCAGCTTTGCCACCTTGCTGCTAGCCAATGTCTCCCTCCAAGGAACTCAAGATGTCCCCTGCAGCTGCCCCCCTCAGCCACAGCCATCCTCAGCCCAGCCTCTTTTCATGCTTGGGGTTTGAAGCATTGCTCAGCCCCCCTTTGGCCTTCCTCCACCAGAATACTTCTAGCACCAGGCCTGAGGATGAGTCTAAGGTCAGGAACCCAGAAAACTAGAGCTGTCAGCCTTAGTAGTGAGATGTGAGATGAAATGCAAATCTCACTTCATCTCTTTTCATTGCTCTGTTCTCTTGCCATACCCCCCTCCCCCACCACCACCACCGCCACTGCAGTGCCTTGTTCAAACTTTAATACTTTTTTACCATTTGCTGAAATTCAGGTTATAGAGAAACAGAAAAAACAATTACTGAAGGTAAGAGACAGATGAATCACCATTTCAGAGGCAGACTGACATCAGGTCCCGGGAGAAATTAAAATTGGACATGCTATCCTACATTGTTAAATGTTTGCCACTACCCATGCATTGCAGATGGTCACTGCATACCACAATTGTATTTTATTTTCAATAACAACAAAAAAACACATAACACACATGAACTTACCTAAGCAGACAAAAGCTGTATGAAAAATGTGCACTAACGTAAACTCAGCTCTGCAATGCAGTGTCTTATTCATGCGAGTTCATGTGAGGCCATGCATTTTAAAAACTCAGATTAGATCCTTCTAAGGAGAACTGACTGATCCAGCTCCACTGGAGCTAAACAGGACCCTCGAGGGGCCACAAAAAGGCCCAATTTGGCTTGTGAAAGGCCTGCGCTACATGGTCATGGAAAGGCTGAGTAAAAGGTATTGCTGGATTTTTGGAGAGGACCAAAAGACTAGAGAGAATTGCCATGAGCAGTTAATAAGCTCTCAGTCATAATACTGTATGTTATTTCTACTTCCTTGTCCACTCAATAGTCATTACTCAGTATACTGTGCAAACACAAAAAAAAGCTAGATATCGCTCTACATTTTGAAAAAAACCCTGTTGAAAAAAACACCTTAGACCAGCCAAAGCTCGTTGATGATCTCAGCTTGTACAGGAGACTGTATGTCTCCTTGCATTAGTACGTGCATGTGCTCATGATATAGTAAACATTTGTCTGACACCATTTATCTACTCTGCTGATTGTTCGACTTATGCTATCTGTTGAGATGATTTTCACACCAGCACTTCAACACCGCAGTCTAGCACACATTTGTGAAACACTCATATATTCTGTGACACTTCCTATGTTAATATTTAGGTTAGGCCACAAACAATGCATGGATAATAAATTAGAGCAATATTAACTAAGCTAAGAATGTCTCATTTTCTCTCCTCATAGACTCTATGAGATGAGAGAAATATATATCCGCTGACTAAAGTATTGTGTATTTCTCTTTGTACTGTGCCAGAGATGAGTGAGTGATATGGAGAGTCACAAACTGCTCCAAGAAAATATTGTACAAAATGATTTGATCAGAAAGCACAGACAGCAGGGCAAGACAGAGATGAAACAATTTTTATCCAGTCAGCAGAATTTCACTTAAATGGCCCTGAATACAGAACATCAGAAATGTTTAAATTGAATCTGTTGTGAATCACATAACTTTCCTCGAGGCTAATTTTAGAATTATCTGACCCCTCATTCGACTAAAATTCAAAAGGCACTCTCCAAACTCTCCCGAAAATGTCTGTCTATCTATCTACAGTTCTGGCCAAGATTATTGGCACCCTTGCAGTTTATGCAGATAATGTGCAATATCTTCTGAAATAATTGGAAATTGAGACTTTTGACAACTTTCGGTCTTCACACATTCAGCTATCAATTCACAACAGCACATGAACAAACATTAAGAACAAAAATTAAAAAAAAAAAAATGAACCAAGAAGGGCTTTAAGGTCGGAGGCCAGAAAAGACCCCACTGCCGAAAGAGAAACACAAGGAGCCCCAACTGAAAAACCTAAATCAAACCTAAATCAGAAGATTAGCAAGGCGTTTTGGAGCGAAATGTGCTACCCAGAGTCAGAAAACTGGGTGTCAATCAAAGGTCATCAGTTCTCCAGCAGGAGAACGACCCAAAACACACATCCAAAAGCACCCATGGAATGGTTCAAGAGAAAAAGTTGGACTGTTCTGGAGTGGCCAGCAATCACTCCTGATCTCAATCCCATTGAGAGCAAATGGTGAGACCTGAAATGTTTTCAAATGAATCCTAATGTTCAAATGAACATTAAAGAACTGGAGCATTAAAGAACTGGAGCTGGTTGCAATTGAAGAGTGGGAGAAACTGCCAGCAGCAAGGTGCAGAAAGCTTATTGATGGTTACAAGAAACATATGAAAGCAGTCATCATTGCCAGAGGCTCTGCAACTAAGTATTAGAAAAGGCTGCCAATAATCATGACCATAGCCACTTTTCAATTTTGAAGCCATAAAAGATATAGTATTCTCATTGGTTGATTGTGTGCTGTTAAATAAAACAGATGAACATGTGAACACTGAAAGTTGTTTAAATTTATTAAATTTATTTATAATTATTGTACAATATCTGCATAAAATGCAAGGGTGCCAATAATCTTGGCACCATACATACAGAAGCAGATATATGTACATATCTGCTTTCATAAATTGTGACAGATCTCTAACTATTCAGTTGTTAACAGATGGGGGGGGGGCAGAAAGTTCAGGGCCTTATTCCAAGAAGAAACAGAGATTAGAGAAAGCGCCTGTAAGTTTTAGCTGTGACCACAATTCCATTCAGGTGTGAACATTGTAGTTACATTCTGTTAAGCCTTCATCTCCGGCAGCCTCAGGACATTGTCCTGGAGTTTCCTGCAATCTAAAAGCAGAAGACTATTGTGGGATTTAAAGTAAAATTGAATGTTGTCTTTTTTTGTACCCAGTTCAGTTGCCAGGTATGGTGTTTCAAATGAGAGATAAAACAAGAAAATTGCCCAGCAGGCACTGAGCAATGATTTTCTCATCTATCACCATGAGAGATCATTTCATTCCAATTTGTAGCCGGAAGGAGGAAATAAAAACATGCAGTCATCTCCAAAGGTTTTCCTCTCTCTACACAAAGCATTTTTTGTTGTCTAAGAAAATGAACGATAAGTATGCTAGTCTTTCATTTTGTTTGTATAGTGGCTTCAGTACCCGAGAGGAAAAATCTTTTGCTCAGAGTTGTCTTTTCGTTATCTCCTGAGAAATAGGGGAGATCTCGATTTTGTGTCGTTTTGTGATCACCTTCATCCGAAATGTTTCTCCTAAAACCCCCTTAGGAGCAATGAGGAGATAACAGACGGACAAAGGATTCTTTAAAAACAAAACAACAACATTATTTTCCGTGTTTCTTTTTTGCCTTTAATAGTTAGCAGTAGAGAGAGACAGGAAGGATCAGGTAAGAGAGGAGGGATGACATGCAACAAAGGTCCCAGGCCATACTCAAGTTGTGGTTGTGCTATGTGCCTTAGATCACTATGCCACCAGGACGCACTGGAGAAAGGATTCTTGGGACTTCATGAGATCAATGTGAAGATGCTAACATGTGACATATATAATGATAATAAGCTCCTACTATATGGCTGTTGACCCCATGGCTTCAACATGAAAATGCAACAGTATTGAGTTTTCTTTCAGATCTTTCTCTAATCTTATGGTTTCATATTCAGGAGAGTTAAATTAAAGTCTTATTGGAGATCATTTGGAGATGTCTTGTTTTGATCAAAGTGAGATCAACATGAGATGACAATAGATGACATTATGCCTATTTGAATTCTCTTCAGATTGTTGTAGACAATGAAAAATCACATAAGTTAAGATATTTAATCAATACCTATTCTTAAAAGGACTTTCCTCCAGCAGGTTCGGCACTAAGTTCTGGTATTCCAGGAAGACCACCTCCATGCCCACTTTCAGTGTTGATCCAAACTATACTCATCAACACTACAAATTGCCCAAGATTGGCTATTGCTTCTACTTATTTGAGATCCTAGCAATAAGTCTGGCCCGGACAGCTCAGTTGGTAGAGCATGAGGCTCTCAGTCTCAGGGTCGTGGGTTGGATCCCTACGTATTGTAACTTGTAAGTCACTTTGGATAAAAGTGTCTGCTAACTGACTGTACTGTACTGTAATGTAAAGTGCCTTCCTTGGAGACAGCAGACAATCTCCCAGATAATTTCAAGACTCTTGTACCCCAATTAATCTCTGTAGACCACCCAGCCCATACACCTCATGTTTTTGACAGAATGCTGATACTTGGAGACTTTACTATACATGTCAATGACTCTGACAATCCTCTTTAGAAGGCATTTGTATCTCTTATTGTCTCTGTATGTTTCATTTTTCTGGGCCCACTCACTGTTATTCCTTTCTAAAGGTGTTGCAGCCAATCAACCTCAGTGCTGCTCAAACGTTTTAGCTCTATCTGCCACCTAAACATTCCTTCTGATAATTTATATAACTTGCTAAACAGATGAACATCACTCAACACTCTGATCCACTCTCGACTTTGGGGCTAGGGAAGGCTGGCAGGGCCATGGACAGCCCCACTGGGTAGGTTGAGTACAACTGGACCAAGTCATTGGCAATCAGTATTATCATTCACAACTGCTTTGCTCCTGGGGATGACACACACCTGAAGCAGCCTTTTTATGCCAGTCAGTCTCTACCTCGCCCCTGGCAGACTGACCTTTGAATGGATGCTTTACACTTAGGAATTGATGACTGTCTAACTGGTACTTTTGTACACAAGGAAGTGTAAGAAAGGAAGCATCCCAGAGGAATTTAAAAGGGATAAACCTGTCCTGCAGCGTGTGGACCAGTGTTCGTCCTTCTCTGACATTTTGTAATGGAAAAAAATAGAAAATATCAGAACTCAGATTTCTGGTGAGGCAACCTCTGGAGAGATTTGTGACCTGGCCAGAGTTTTTCTCCATCACTACCTAATGATGAGTAGTTCTCTCTCTCTCTCCCTCTCCTCTGGCATTTTTCCAGACTCATTCAAAGGTGTAATTATCAAGTCACTAAAAGTTGAACTTCAACCCTGAAGATCTGAAAAAGTATAGACCAGTTCCCAATCATTCCTTTTAAACAAACTAGAAACACTGACCAACAGATCCCAATTTGTTGACACATTTGGCCATTTTAATTTCTATTTCATTTTAATCTATTTCAGCCTCCCCAGGGGTTCAGTTCTATGTCCTCTCACTCTATATGATGATACCCACTGAAATTACAACATAGCTAAATAAACTTTAATCATGTATTTTAGAAATTAAAAGATGAACGACAAACAACTTCCATTAGCTCAATGAGGTTTAAAGTCATATGCTGTGTCAAGGCTCTAAACTCCAAAGAACTCATCTATCAGACCCCTTGCTTAATTTCAATGGCTGTTCAAAATAAACTGCAAAGGACTCTGTCAAAAATACAAACATCTTAGTTATCTTTGATTTGGAACTCCTTGACAAGAATATGCAAAAGAACATATCTTTACCTGAGAAATTTCTCAAGGTTTAGTTGCCCCCTCTCTTTTACTGATTTAGAAAAACAGATCTGTCCTCCCCAGAATTCACCACTGTTATGGATTACTCTGTGGCTGCCTCAATTCCTCTCAATTGAAAACTCAGCAGCCCAAGTACTTATGCAAACCAGAAAAAACGAACATACTACTCCAGTATTGGTCCTGCACCTCAATAAATCACTGACTGATTTATTTCCTATGCACCCAACCGTACTCTCTGCTCACAGGATCCAGGATGCTTAACTCTCCACTGTAGTCTGTGTTCGCTAGCTGGTATTGCCCAGTGCATCCATATCCACATCCAGTATGTGAGGGTGTGCACAGGCTACACACACACACACACACACACGCTCTGGCCTTGTTTTTCTTGGAGTTGTATTTGTATCTCTTATCCTCCTTAAGTGTTCTAAAAAAAAAAACTTGACCTACACTACCCAGACATTGCACTTATTCAACTCTTCCGATCTTTTCTGACCTGACGATTGATTTGTAACAACAGCCAAAAGGGATGGCTGACCCTTCTGGCTTGAAACAGACCAACAGTTCATAATAGTTGAGCAAAATGTAACCTCAATTGCGTAAAACAATTATACCGCGTGAGAACAGTGTATGACTACAAACTTGTGCTATCATAGCCATGCTACCATATGAGTCCTAGCTTAGTTGTGACAGAGATTTCCAATCTTTGGATCAGCTTGTGTCATTTAATTTAATTTAGCAGCCACTGGCTGCTCTTCCCGGCTGCTTCAGAAAAACCTTTGTGGCCTGCTGTAATTCCTGGCCGCAAATCCCTGTAGATGATGTGAGAGTGCGGATGATTTTTCGGCACTCTCAATTAGGTCCTAAAGGAAAGCATGATTGCTGTGGTGTATGTGTGTACAGGGTGATGGCAATGGTCCTGCTGAGACTTGTTTGAATGGGGTCTATTTTGTGAGTGTGCCCCACAGCTAAAAGACCCAGCATGCTGCCTTGACAGAATGCATTGCTCTCAACTTGAACTTAAAGAGACAAGAAACATGGGATTATGCTACGGTCCTGAAGCTTAACAGACTGGACTGGGGACGCCTGTTCAGATACTGGTGATTATTATAGCTTTGAGATGGCACTGCAGGAACATTTAAAATATTTAATAGACTCTTTTAAAGACATTCAAACATTCTTGTTTTGAGCCTGTTGGTTGGGTTTACTCATGGGTGGGCATTTTAAACAGGGATTCCCCAATCCTAGTTACTAGGACTTGAGCCTTCTCCATAATTATTTTCTGACTTGTTAGCCTTCACTTATGGGGGTCATTTTACCGTATGGGGTTCTCTCTCCTAACAAATACAGATTTCATTTCTGTTTGTTTACTCTCAGTTACTGCATCCACAGACTTATGACTTATGCCACTATTGTGGACAGGATATGTGTAAGCGTTACAGAACACAGGACAACTGGGGTCTTTACCGAACTACAGGTTGATGGTTTTGGATGATGGCAGCACATAAGAACCAACCAGTCCTAAAATAATTTAACGAACAGCTATTGGCAATTTTTTTGTTTGGTGGTGCATTTTTCATATTCCTGTCGTTAACTAGCCAAACGTAGACACAGTGCAGTGTAGCTACCTTGGTGCCAAGAATCAAAGAACAAGAAGAAGAACAATCATACAGGGAGAAATCCGCCGTGGAAGAGGAAGAGATACCAATTTCCCAGCCGACAGCAGCCTTAGTACACCATAATTACAATGCAGCCACAAGACATGTTGCGGTTTGGATAATGGGAGTGACTTTCACTTTTTTCTCAAGTGGAATAACTCACTCTTTTGTTCTCACTATGTTTACTATACGTAGTGAATGCAACAAATTCAGACACCTTCCCCATGGTGGTTGTCAAAAAACATTCTGTGAAATATACAGTAGAAAATCACTAACTGAAATAGAAGTACACGAGGCAGGAAGTTGGTTAGCTACAAGAAAAAGGTAAATTACAAAATGTCATCACAAAATAACTCCTGGAATGCATTGAACATTGTGATTAATGATATAAAAACAGTGTAAGAGTCTCCAAGGCTGGGTTTTTCCTTTTTATAGTCAAAACCATTAACTGTAAATAGTGAAATCTTAAGCTGAAACAATGCGATTTTTAAATACTGTAAGTGTGTCAAATAAAATCAGTCAGGCTTGAGTAATCATGGCCATTTGGACACTGCAATGCGTGCGAGCACTGCCCTTGCCCTTAAGGATTTGTCTTTGCCTATCTCCCACAGGATCCTCTCAATAGAGACACCAATTCTATTCATATTTCATCTATTAATTATGGTGATTTATAAAGAAGATCTGTAACAATTTGGTTCAATGTTGCATATTCTGGCTGCTGCCTAGCCACAATTCAGTTCATTGCACTATAATACGTCCTTGCTTGATAGCCTCACCAACTGGTGGACTGAACAGGTGTGTCTGGAAAATTTCACCTAATTTGCTCAAATGTCACCCAATTATTCATGCTATAAAGACTCGGCATTTCCCAAAAGCCTGTAGGAAGCAGTGAGCACCATGCATAAAAGATGAAGAAAACAAAAGTGTTAGTTGGTTCTGTGATATAATGGCACCAGATTGCACAAGAGAAGTACTGACTGTAAAACTAAAATCTGTGGTTTACATTTTTGAAGTCAATGCAGTTTCCCAGTAAATGAGAGCTCTGAAAGATATTAAGCATAAATTGAGAGATCTTCGCCCTACTGTGAGAACTCTGCCGTGGGAACTGAGAATGCAACGTAAAACTCGATCATGGCTCGTTAAGAGAGAACATAGACGGTGTTAGATTCTGCCTCACGACCATGTTCTACCAAATATGCCTTGAATGCATCACCATTTTGCGAACAGTTTAGCTCCATCGGGCGTTGTTTGACTTAACATACTAACACACCATTCAGAAAAACAAGCAATGGTATTTGAGTCAATAACTTTTCACATGGGCATGGTCAATTGAATTACCATTATCCTAAGTTAAGGTATAGCTGAGCTTAACTAAACCAGTGTTCTTAAAGAGCCCCTGCAATGAATTTTCAAAGATATAGATGCGTTTGCCTTTGGTTTCCTTCTCGGTGGACCGTTGTAGTTAGGGATAATGCCAGTCAGGCTTGGTGTGTTTGATGATGACTATTTCTGCCTTTTTCTCCAGGAACCATTTTAATTTACTTGAAGCTTGAATCTAAAATAGTATGCTTCACTTTAAACATCGAGATAAGAAGTTGGATTTGCCTATGTTGACTGGGCTCACTAGAAGTGCACGATAAAGTGTGTGATATGTATTGATCTATTCATAGTGTCCATTCATTGCTTGTTTTTGTTATTTTATTAATGTAGTTTATTGTGTTAATAGTACTTTGCTGTTGTCCATTTAAATACACGTGGGGTGTTACCAAGCCACAACATACCACTGGCTCTGTCTACAAGCAAGACAAAGTAATGTACATAATTAGGTACGGTTAGTTGAGAGGACCATATCAGTTGAGCAAACACATTTGCAAGAGAGGACTATTAAACTACAAGGTTTTTGGAATGAATAGCCTTGTTAAGCTGGCTATCAGCTGGCTGTTTGTCCTATTTGAAAGTGTTGTTCGTGCCAGCAGACTAACGAGGATTACTAGAAGCTCAGAGGCTTGTAAGAAAACTAGCAAAGGTTTGACTTAACCCATGCATGCATGCATAGTTTTATCTTTATTCCTTGTCAATGTTCCTCAATTTTTTTTTTCTCAGCACGCCATCTCTATATGACATGATTCATGACAGCTTGTCCTAAGTTGAAGCAGACTCATCAGGCTCCACAACTGATGAGGAGGACGAGGGGTCACAGCTCATGATGATCATCTTCACCTAATGTGGTCTAAAGTAAATTTGATAGATAATCCTGACACATCTGTCACTTCATTCATTTTCCATGTCCAAATAAACCACAGCATACATAATGAGCAATTGTTGCAGGCACTGGCACTGATAGATCTTTTTTTAGCTTTTCTGAGGTACTTCTTCTGATGAAACGTCTGATGAAAAATCGTTTTGAATTGACTGGTGAGTAGAATTTTAGATTTCAATTGAATTTGAATTAGATAACTTAAAAAAAATGAAAATCCAACAAAGGTTATGTATATACATAAAGGATTGTTCAAAGAAAATATCTGATCTTGACTTATTAGTGCATGTGCATTTCTCCACCATTTCTTCAGCAAGCATATTATGAGAGACTGTGTAATTCAATGTCACCTTGTGCTGCAAATCCCTTTCGGTTTGAATGTCTGTCTTCACTATCGCAAATCAACACATTACCAAAGATTAAATGAGATGACATGAACTACGACCATATAGAATTAAACTTAAACAATCGCTGTGGAAAATTGTGGTTGTTGCAGCAGTAAATAGCAATAGGATACAGCACAGGAAAATAGAATATATATAAAAATGGAGCAAATAAGGGGTACTAAATATAATGCAACTGACAATTAGAACACTAGAACTTCTTAACTAGAAATATATGAAAGAAAAGTATGAAAATAGGGTGTGCAAAGTAACACCAGTAGAACATACTAAGACAAAGAATAAATTACTGAAAACATAGGTACAATATTAAAATATAAAATTCAACTACAGGAAAGAAAAGTATTAATTACATGAATAAAAGAGCATTGCTAAGAGAATTTTCCTGGTTCCTTTCAGGCAATTTTCCTTTAATATTAATAGATTTATGTACAAATTGCACATAACTTGCACATTTAGTGATTCCAGTCCCAGATGATCCCAAACACAAAAGTCATTTCCAAGGCTGGAGTGAGTAAATACATAGATTGCAAGCTATGTATAAAACTGCTTTAAGATTGCCCATATTTTGGGATTTCCATTACATCTGTAAGACTACAACAACTCAAGAACTACTACTACAAATAATAATAGCAATAATAATACACTTTACATGTAAAGCACTTACATGTAAAACAGAATTACAAAGTGCATTACAGGCAATAGTAATAAAAAAAAAGCAAATAAAAGCATGGTAAGACCGATAGAAGTCAGACAATTTTTAAAAACAAAACTGGAAAGGAATGTAACAGGCAAATATGGCAGGGATCAAATGGGATTCAAAGAAACTAACTGAATAAAAGAAGTGATTGAAAAGATGTCACTGATTTTGCCAGCTGTGTATATATTGCTAGAGACAGGATTATTTCAGGAGGATAATCTAGCTGTAGTGTTTTAACATAGTGTTGAAAGAGGCAATACTGTCCAATGTTGATGATCAAAGTGGTGACGATATAATAAGCCACGATTATAGCCAATACAACAGCAGATTTGTGTCTGTCATAGATTGCGCCATTGGCATGCTTTTGAAACCTCATAAATTAAAATATTAAATAAGGAGAGTGAGAAAATGGATATCACATCATGTTACAGCCCTGGAAAAGCTTGTGCTTTTCAATAATACAGCACATTGTTTTGTTTTCGATGTTTTTGCGACAAGTTTTGCGCTGAGAGACAAAAGATAACATCCTCAAGTAATTTATGTATTTGTTGAGGCAAGGCCCATTTTAGGTTAACATTTTAACGTTTTATGGCCAAGAGGGAATAGAAAGTGCCACAGACCCCAGGGACCAGAGAATTCCCAAAGTCACTAAACAAATGGCAGAATCATGAGAAAAAATACATCAATTGAGCCTGCGGCACACTACTGAAATAGAGAGGTGCAAACAAACAGCTTATGCGGGTTCTCTGATCAATGGCTGTGGCTCTGTTTGCTTTTCCCCACCAGCCAATAGACTGCTGAGAGGATCATTTATTGCTCATTGAAATGTGCAATTAAAGAACTCCGGAAAATGGCTGCCACTCATTAGCATCCACTGACCCCTGTAGATTGTAATGATCGCTCATGCTTCTTGTTGGTCACCCATGGTGAACAAGAGCTTCTCTACAAACCCTTTTATTCAAAGGGACATAATTATGTGGAGTCCGCTCAGATACACCTTACACACACTTACACCTTACACCACAGGGTTACTAATTGATGTGAGAGGTCGCAGTGATATAGATTTTATATTTTGATAAAGAGTTTGATAAGGTGTACTGCAGTGGAGTTAATTGGCTCCTGATTAATTAGATTGGCGGATACCATATTAAAGTCATTGTTAGTCTCATTATGCCTCATACTCTCATAATACTGTCATCCCACTGTGATGGCGGGGGCTGAAATGTGGAAAGACTGATTAGTTTGAAAATCTTTTGTCCAATTCTAATTGTATTCTACTTTTTGATACAGCTCTACTGTAGCTACTAAGGCCTTTAATCAATTGCTGAACCGAAGACCTCTTTGCTGTTTGTATTTGCTGACTTGCATTAGAACTAAAGGGAAATAACAATTTTTTTCATCCACCTGCCGACCAGAATGTGTATGTCTCTCTCTCAGACTGAGTAAGCTACTACTGCCACTTAAGTTGCAACCATGGCTGGCCTCTTTTTATCTGTCTTTTTTGCAGAGACACGGTTACACACAGGCCTTGGCAATTACCAGTAATACTGTAGCCACTGTATAGATTAACCTGTAGTGTAAGAGGGTTCAAGATTGGCCCCTCTGATGACTCCAGACTAGTCAGAGCATTTGAAAACATGATGTTTTTTTCAAATGTGTTTTGATGTGGTCATTTCAAGAGCGAGTGTAGTGAAGAATGAAATCTAAGTGCGTTCCTGGTAAAGTTGTTATACAATTGGAATAAACATAATATAAGCAAAAAAAAATCTAGAGGGTTTTTTCCTTTCGCTGTGGGTAGACTTACAGTACATAAAGTACTTACAGCTATTCCAAATGGGATCCTTAGACAGTACGTATGTAATAACTTTGACATTATCACAATAAATGGTCTTGATATTTTACATAAAAACATGTAGCAACCTCCTGATCAGAGCTGTAATTTGTACATGGGCTCTGTTATCGGGCTGTGTCTGGACACCCATGAGGCAGTAGCAGAAGGAAGGATGAAAACTAAACCGAACTCCGACAACACCTCCCACTCCCTCTACATTGAGCTGATGCAGCTACGAAGCATCGCCAGCCTCCGCATCATCCCAACATGGAGCGTCTTAGGCGCTCTTTTGTGCCGACAGCAGTGCTGCCTGCACTGGCCATGTGAACTATCCTGGACCACATTTAGCATTCCTATTGTACATGACACTTGCTTGCCCTGTTTCTGACCTGTACGTTCGAATGAATCAGTTCCTTAAAAGGCATTTTCGAGATGCAAGGTTTTCACCTGACAGCATTGATATGTATAGAACAGTGTCCAGAGATATGCTGCCTTATACAATGGGGTTTGAAAGAGAATTTTTTTGACCCATAGAGGACCATGAAGAATCCTTTATGAAGTGGAAACATGAAAATCACCAAAATTGGAGTTGCAAGGTAGTCACATGACAACAGCGATATACTACCTCTATCCATAAATATATCCTCGATTTTCTGACCTTCAGTTTAGGAGTTTTTACAAATCCATTTCCAGGTGATGTGGACAGTGTGCCAGAATGCTGACAGAGCTGAAGGGAAACTTTCTCACATCATCCCACATCCCTGACAAGCACCTTCTCTTCATTCTGAAAGTGGCTATAGCTCAGGAATTCAAGGGTCGATTCATTTACACCGAAGAAAAGGTGCCTGGTGGGAGCAAGTAGGTCAAGAGAGCAATATATACAGGCCTATGGCGAAATACTATGCAGCTACCGATTTGTTTTTACGTGTCCTGTCAATCAGACGATATATTGGTTGCATGGGACCTGTTAAAGCGTGGTCAAGAAATGTATTAGTTTAATTAAAGGTGCATTATTTCATCGGAGTAAATGCCCATTTAGGTCTGCTGTATATCTGCTATATGGTAGATGTGAAAAGTAAAACATCACCAAAATGTGCTTCGCTTCACACTGTTGACCTGATTTGTTCTGTTATTTAGGACTTTATGTTGAGCAGCTCAAAAATTGGCATTAGTTTGACAACCCTGATCTAGACTGTGTGTGTAAAAAAAAAAAAAAAAACATGCTTTCAAATTGCTTTAAGCCCTTTCACACAGGCTTTCTCATAAATGTCACAGAACATTTCTGTTCAAGGGTCATGTTTGAATGAGAGCCAGAGTCAAAACTCCCGAAAATTGGCTCTGGCAATTTGGCATGTCAAGACCTACATTTCCATAATAGTTCCATATTGATCTGGATGAGAACAAATCCACTACATTGATGGATCAAGCACACAGCACTTAGACATTTAACCTATTGTATTAGTTAGCAATTATTCAAGTTGGACCGATTCCGAAATGAGGGAGCTCCTCTGCATCCAGGCAGAGGAAGAAAATTGTCAACAACTGTAAGGAATGGTTACAAATTCAGTCGTGACAAGCACGTAGTGGGTAAATAGGCTAAATTCCAGATAATTAACCAATTGAAATCCCTTACCATAGAATAAATGACCATGACAGAAAAGATAAGCCCTATTCAGACTAGCCTTCAACTCTGCCACTCTGTCTGGGGGAGCCATCATACACACACACACACACACAAAACACACACCCTTTCCACTTCATCATGAACTGGTCCAATTTCCAATATAGTAATGACTCTGTCTCCTGCACCGGTTTATTTTTTCCTTTCCTTCCAAGGTACAGTAGCCTCCGCGTCTCTATCCTGTTCCCACCTATCATCTGTTTATCATGCCATCTGTTTATATGTACACTTCACAATTTAACCCCTCCTTCCCCTCCTTCTTTTCCAGTGAGGGGAGAAAAACACATTGCCGTTGGATCAAATATCCTCCCCGCTCCTCATGCTGCACATACATGGCCAAGTGGATAATGCTTCCGATATCATCAACATCCGAGGTGAAGCATGGTGGGAAATGAGCTTTGTGTTCGTTAGCGCCAGTGTGAATGACATGATTGCACCCTGGAGACTCAGTGTGATGGAGGAGTAATCCACAAATCTGCATCCTGGTGGAGATGATTCATGCCTATTTTAAGCATTTGCACATTTGGAGAGGCAATATACATAAAGGCTGTTGCTGTTGTTTCAAAATCGGATGGATGGATTGGTAGGGAGCAGTGCTGGGTATCGTTACTTTTAAAAGTAACTTGTTACATTACAAGATTACTGCCATTAAAAAGTAACTTGTTACGTTACAGCGTTACCTACTGAGAAAAGTAACTTGTTAGAGTACTTTTGCGTTACCAAAAATGAAAACCCCTTTGCAAGTCCATGAGCATTTTAGTTATATTGTCCAGAGGGCACGTAGCCTACTGTACGTCGTCTAGCTTTTAATGTATTGACTCTACCGTCATTGCATAGCCTAGGCTACGGCCCATAATCTGTAACTCTGCAGGCTAATAACAGGAATGACAGACGCAATATCCCCTGCACAGCTCTTTATTAATGATTATGTTTGATTACAAGTAAACATAAAATCAAGAGGGTACCGGGGCTCAATGCATATAGCCTAACAAGTTCATACAACATGTAACTTTTTTTTGCAATTCAACTGCAATGAAAAAAGTTGAATTATTTGAAGTACATGAAAGGAAATAGAAACCGAGGATACCTGACAGGTGGCACCTGTGCAGCCTTTGGGCTGCTAACGATCAGACAGCGAACTGGGCACAGGCATATTAGGCACAGCTGCCTCTATGAAAACAATAAAACACGGGCTCCTATGGCCTACAGTACATCATGTTTCAACATGCAACTAATGAACCAGTTAACTAGGTCAATGCTTAGGCTTACATACAAACGATAAAAGTACATAGGCTAAATTTCTCCACGCTCTCTGATGCCACAGTTGCCTACTAGCTTTGGTCCCCGAACATTTGGCAGTAGCACTCCTGTACACCGCTTTGGTTTCACTGTTTGATGACGACAGCCATTTTTCTATGTCCGTGGTGCGATATGAGATTGAGTGTGGCAATCGTGTCGTAAATGTGCCTTCCTCTCACTCGCCTGCATGCAAACTTTCATGTGCTGCAAAGTAGAGGGATGGATCCAGTGCGCTGTCATTCCCATATAACTCTTATTGTGTGCTGTCCACAAGTCAGCTGTGGTGGAAACGTATTCCAAGCCCTCAAACATTTTTTTCAGTTCTTTCTCCATATCCGAGTAAGCTTTGTCGAGGTAGCTAGCAAATGTTTTTCTGTCAGGCACTGTTCCCTCCATGTTATGCGTCATAGGGACTTTATTAATGATCTTACAGAAAGACGGAGACTCTACAGTTGATATCGGTAGCATCTCCTCCACCACGTAACCAGCTACAAGCTCATTAATTTCCCTCGGAGTGACAGCTTTAGCCGAACTAAAATCTAGCCGTTGCTGTTTTGGAGCTGTAGCACTGGCATCATTCTCCTCATCCTCAATAGGCCTGGCCACCAGTGTTGATGAGCTGCAGTGCTTAGCTTTCAGGTGCTTCTTCAAATTTGAAGTAGAGTTCTTCGCAGCTGACAGACACTTATCACCCAGGCACAATTTGCATTTCACGGTGATGGTCTTGTCCCTTTCACCCACAAATTCAAAACAATGCGAATACTTCCATGACGTAAAGGCTGCTCTCTCTGCCATCTCGCTAGCTGAGCTACACGTGCAGTACGCAGCTACCCGCCAAGAAGTAGGAAAAAAACAGAAACGATGCGAATGAGTCAGGGATTTTTTGGATTGCTTATTTGAAAACGTAACTAAATAACTGATTACTTGAATTGCAAAACTAACGCGTTGCGTTACTCGTTACAACAAAAAAGTAATCTGAGTTACGCGTTACTCTGTAGTGCGTTACTCTGTAGTGCGTTACTCCCAATACTGATTCAGGCAAAGTGTAAAATAACAAATGTAACAGGCAATGGGGATTGATCAAATAGAGGAGGAATAATGAAGGGGAGCAACTTGTTCACTTGTTCAGCCTTTCTATGTTAACTGAGGTATCAACAGTCTCAGAGAAAAATATCAATGTAAGGCTATACACAAAAACAAACACATCAAGACTGAAGACTGAATCGACAACTGACAATAACTGTGATTCTGTGTGTGCAGGAAACATTTAATGTTTTTTCTATGGATTATTTTTTTCTCCATGTTCATACAGAGGTCCATGTGGCAGTTGCATAACACAGCAATAACAATGCAAATGAGTTATGAGCCGTAACACAGAATAAAGATGTTACACTGGAATCACTGCAATTATCTGAGACTATGTTTAAGGTACATAGTAATAACACATTCTTGGTTACCCATATTTGTAAAATAATCAAAAATGCATATGTAATACAGGATGCGATTCACTCTTGAGTCCTTGGCAAAATGCTGAATTTTGCACAGAGCGGGAAACATTTCTTTGATCTTATTCATGGCAGGGCGTGTTCATGCCGGGTCGCCCTCCAGTCAGGTGAGACCACATGGAATGGAGATCCAGACCCCTGGGGTGCACAGGGCTATGACAAGACAATACTGTTGTTTATGTCTTTTTTGTCACAGCCCCCTTGATCAGTGCGCACAATGGAGATCATGTGGGGAACTATTTTACTTTCATTAAAAGGCAGCTTGGTTTCTTTGCAACCTTTGTTTCATTGAAGCACATAACGAGTTTTCCTTGGGACTGTTCCTGAAGAAGAAAGAGAAAACAGAGCCCACAGATGGACGCCAGGGTGTTGGTTGGACTAGACATGCATAAGCAGTAAGTCAGATGCAAGCAAGTAAGTTTGAAAGCTTAAACAGACCCTACTTGGTGACTGCAATATGCAAGCTCAGCTGGCATTCAGCTGAGGACCCCCCTTTGCCTCTACAATATTTTAAATTCTTCTAAGAATAGATTCAACAAGGATCTGGAAATGCTCCACAGGCTCCAAAGATCATGTTGACTCGATAGTGCCACGCAGTTCTGATTTTTGGACAGCACATTCATGCTGCAATACCACCTCATTCCAATGGTGCTCAACGGTTGAGATCTGGGCACTGTGCCAATGGAATAAACTAAACTAGATGATGTGTACTTTGTGAGGCACAGTATCCTGCAAGACATAGCCATTTGAGCCATTTCAGTTGGTACTAATATGCCTAATGTGTGCCAAGAACACATTTCCAACACCATTACACCACCGCAAACAACCTGTACTTTTGACACCATACAGGGGTTGTCCATGATTCATGTTGTTTATGCCAAATTCTGATCCTGACATCACTATGTTGCAACACAACCCAAGATTCATGAGCCCAGGCAACATTTTTCCACTCTTCTATCGTTCAGTTTTTGTGATCACACCACAGCCACGTGTGTACATTGTTAGAATGAAAATTGTTGTATCTCATTTTTTCCTGCTTGAGGGAATTATAGTCAAATTGGCCAACATATCCACAAAATGGGTTGGTAAGCTTTTCAATAAGATCTGTTCATGCACGCATCGTTTGGTAAGGTAACCAACATAGACTAGAACAGACCTACGCTTTGCGCCATGTGCTTTTGTCATGGTCTGAGCAGAAGGGCAATGCAAGTGTAAATCCCCAAAATCCTTGACAACAAAATTGCAGTGTGCTTCTTGATTTTCTGACAGACCCCAACTGCGCCTCTCTTCATACTTAGGCACAGTCAAGTTTACGGCAAGTCACCAAAACACCAGAAAGCCACAGGGGAGAAAAAAAGCCACTTCGCCAGCACAAAGCCCTACTAACCGCCATCACAAAAACTTAGAAAAAGGATTCTGGTGATTTGTTTTTCATCTGATGGTAAGTCAATATATTGGGCTCTATTTTCGTAAATCAAGGTGCAGGTCTAAAGTCTATGGCGCAAGTGGGCGTGTCCAGTCTAATTTGGTATTTTGGTGAACCGAGGCGTAAGGCGCAACTGCGGCGCAGTTGTCAAAGAGGTTGGATTGAGAGGAATACATTACATCCTTTATGGCAATAAATAATTTACCAAATACCTCACCAACACTCATCTAGGAATCAGCTAAAGCAGTAATGAGAGGAAAAAATCATCTCCTACTCAACAAACATTAAAAAAAAAAACAAGAACTAGAAAACAAATTAGAGGAGAAAATCAAACAATTACAGTTCCTATGCAGCCAATCCTACAGAACAAACACTAAAGGAAATTAGAGATGCTTAATTCCAATTTGACAATATTATCAATAAAAAGACACATTTCATTTGGCAAAGATTACGATACAACCATTTTGAACATAATGACAAATCCGGAAAATACCCGGAAAATAGCAAATCAACTCAAACGCAATAAGGAGAAATTGATCAAAGACTCAGCAGGGAATATCACCAGTGATCAACAAACTATAAACAATGTTTTCAGACAATACTACTATAACTTATAATTTTTTTAGATGGCATCACACTCTAAATAAAGAACAGACTGACATCTTAGACACTCCATTAATAACATCCACAGAATATGAAAAGGCACGAAAAAAAGGTCAAATGATAGAGCCCCTGGACTAGATGGATTCACCGATGAGTTTTATAAACACTTTTGGCAAACAGTATCATCAATCAGAATCAGAATCAGAATCAGAATGGGGGTTTATTGCCAAGTAAGTTTACACATACAAGGAATTTGCCTTGATCTGATGGTGCAACATTTAACAGAAGAAAAACAAGTCAAAAATATAATAAG
>OOFE01049433.1:0-16560 GCA_900323365.1 Monocentris japonica
AATGGAAAGTGGGGTGGACTTTGAGCGACGGGGGAAGCTTGAGCCTTACCGCTGAGGGGTTGATGACGCGGTCGACCTCGTAGGGGCCCACGTAGCGGGGAGCCAGCTTGCGGGACTCGACCTGGAGGGGTAGATCCTGCGAGGAAAGCCAAACCTTCTGCCCGGGTTGGTAGGTCGGTGCCGGGGTCCGGCGGCGGTCTGCAAGGCATTGGTTCCTCGCTGTTGAACGCCGGAGGGCCGCCTGCGCAGCTGCCCGTTGGACCGGGGGTGGTAGCTGGAAGAGAGGCTAATGGTGGCATCTAGAGCCTGGCAGAAGGCCTTCCACACCTGGGAGGAGAACTGCGGACCCCGGTCAGAGATGATGTCCAGGGGGATCCTGTGGAGCCGGAACATGAGCTCCGCAGTCTCAGCGGCAGAGGGAAGCTTGGGGAGAGGGACGAAATGAACAGCCTTGGAAAACCGGTCCATGATGGTGAGGATGGTGGTGTTACCCGCAGAAGGAGGGAGGCCAGTGACAAAGTCAACGGCGATGTGGGACCAAGGATGGCTGGGAATGGGCAGTGGGCGCAGCAGGCCAGTGGGGGGTTGATGGGAGGACTTACTGCGGGCACAGACGGAGCAGGCGGACACGAAGGCTCGGGTGTTCTCGGACATGGAGGGACACCAGAAGCGTCGCCGGATGAAGTCCAGGGTGCGGGTGAAGCTGCGGTGATAGGTAAGCTTGGAGGAGTGTCCCCACTGGAGAACTTGGGATCTGGCAGAATCAGGCACAAACAAGCGGTTAGCGGGACCATTACCTGGGTCTGGGTGACTGTGCTGCGCTTCTCGGACCCGGGCCTCCACCTCCCAGGTGACTGCTCCTACCACACAGGAAGGGGGGAGAATGGTTTTGGGTTCTGAGGAGGACTTCTCGGGGGCCCACTGGCGGGAAAGAGCATCCGGCTTGATGTTGCGGGAGCCAGGGCGATAGGTGAGGGTGAAATTAAATCTCCCCAGGAACAGTGCCCACCGTGCTTGCCGGGAGTTGAGTCGTTTAGCGGAGCGGAGGTACGAGAGATTTTTGTGGTCCATCCAGAACGCAAATGGTTGCTCCGCTCCCTCAAGCCAATGCCTCCACTCCTCCAGGGCTAGGACCACGGCTAGGAGCTCCCGGTTACCTACGTTGTAGTTCCGCTCCGCTGGAGAGAGGGGCAGTAGTGGTTTAAATCTAACAATGCCCGTGCTCTACTCCATTTAAAAGGAACCCCATTGTTTAAAAGTTGGGGAAATAATATATGTCTTTCAGCTCAAAGTAAATGTTCATCTGGTCTGAATGTGAAGTAAATATTTCAGTCAAAGTTCACATATGACTATGAAAGTGGAGAACTTCAATGACATAATGTAGACTTTTCACAATGACATGTCAATAATAGATTAATACACTAATTAACAAACTAATAACTAATTGATTAGTAATTTCTAAAACAGTGAACCTACAGCATCTTAAAGGGGTTCCTTTCTGGGCCATTCTTGGTGTCATCTAAAGCAGGTCAAAGAAACATTAAGTCACCTTATTCTGTCTGGCCTGTTCTGTCTGCTTGATTCTAATCACGCTGATCTAATTAAAAAAACACTTTACAGTGCAAAATAGCTGACTGTGGACTAACATTCGCTTTTCTTGTTTGGTGTCGAAGGTGAGTTACAGTATTATAAAAGAGGTGGGCAGCTTTTGAATGACGGGTCAAACAGGGTCAAACTCTGCTGTTTGGCCTTTGGCCAGTCCTCGATAGCTTAATTGCCCTCCTTTTTAGATGTTCCCTTTATTTCTCAACTGTATTTGTCCGTAATGACCAAGAAAATTACTACAGTATGATTGAAGCGATACATGGAAGTTTTGATTAGAATGCCTCTGAATCTTTTATGAATGTGGTGCAGAAAGAATTGAAAACAAGAGTTAGACCATGTTAATCAAAAAGTGAATCATCACTTCTAAGCCCTGTAGAGAGAGGCCTATGCTCATAGACAAAATGGAGGATTTTTAAACGTTACCATCTGTGAGCCTCCATTCTTATATAACTGAATCATGTGCCGCTGTAACATTTAATAGAATGACTGTATTGTCATTATTAAAAGGCAGTGGATTTGCTCTGAAAAGAAAAGAGTTTTCTATGGGGTGTATGAACTGCATGAATACGAAGGCGGACTAACAGGATGTTTCAAAATGAAGATCTGAAACAGGCTGCCATTTCAATTCCACTTTCAACAAATACAAAATGAATCTGAGTAGGATAATGAAGACGCTGTACTGAGTTATCCATTTTCACAGTGTGCTGTCCTTTGTGGCTTTTCGCAGTCATACAAATGTATATGAGAGATGGCAAACCGTTTATGGCAAATAAGAATATTATAGCTGGTTGCAAAAGGACATATACAGAATAGCAGCACTGTACATTTTAGAGAAATCCATAGCCATGTACATTTAAGAGTGACTTTTCAAACCTTTGACCGACGTATAATTACTTTTTCCAGTAAGATGAGTTGCAGATGGAAATTCTCTGATTGCCTACCTGAAAAATCCCTTAAAGTCCCTCACATCTGTAAATCCCATTTCTCTCTCTAAGCTCTGACTACAATGAGCAGGTCCAAGTCATAGGAGTTTACTGAAATTTAACTGCGGCCAATAAAGCCAGACTGCTCAACTATTATCAAACTCTGTGATGGGGAGCAATATTTATTCAAATTACATTGACAAAAGGAAAGCATTTCCATTATGTACTTACAACTGTGTAGCTGGAATGAAAATTCTACCAACAATCCAGACTTAATGTTTACAGGCTTTGGACTATGGTATTGGCTTCAGGTACACACAAAGTGCTCTTCTAGGAAATGAACTTCCCATCTAGTATGTAAGCTTTTAGATTCTGAAAACCATAGCTTGAAAAGGGACACTACTTGACTTGAGTTTACATGGGGCAATAACCCAGAGTATCTGCAGTTTTCCGAAAGATCTTATTAATGCTACTTGGCTTTGATTATTTTAGAAACCAAAATAAAGAAGCAAAGCTTTCTAGAATCAGCCTATTTTTAGTTGGACATAGCTAATTAAAATAGTGAACCTATAACTGTATGTATAATATGATATGTAATAACTTTTTATGGACGTTTACGGATACACACTGACACTGACAACCACTGCATCATGTTTCTATTGGTCATCAGGAATGCAAACAAGTTGCCCTCGTAACCCTTCAAGCACTGATCTTCTCTGAAAGGCATATCGTGCATACTATAATATCATGTTTATGTAGCAGATGCTTTTGCAGTCAATGTGATAATATTAGGCACTATGCTGAGAGTAACTTTAGTCATTTGGGCTCCAAGCCCAGACACAGTTCTCATAATACAGTTTCCTTTTGGGAATAAGTGTGTGGCCATAATGTTGTCATCCATGCTGACTGAAAATATGCTTCTATGTCATCCTCATCCTGTTTATGGTTTTGGGAAGTACAGACTGTTTGTCCTGTGATCTCCCACAATTTCCTAGATATTGTGACATTGCCACAAGAGTGAAAGGGAACACAGGTTAATGTGATAGGTTTAGGAATACAAACCCTTGCAAGGTTAAACCTTTCCATGTGTTTTTCTTTATCATTCTTTTCATGTATCTCTATTAGCCATATTTGTACCTGGTCAGCTTTCAAGGGCCAAAGTAATCAGGCTCAAGCTTGTGCAGGTGATTACGGGTGGTGCCCCTTTAAGAAAGGTAAGCCTGGGAGAACCCGAGGTTGGGCAAAAATAAGTTTGAGAGGGAAGAAGTGAGCTCTGTTTTCTGTGGCAAATTCATCCATTAGTAATTTGATTTAAATAAGAAGGTGAATGAGACTGAAGACCAGGAGAGAGGAGCACGGACCAACATTAGCGCAAAGGAGTCAACGCCAGGCCGGGATCTAGAGCTTCTTGACCCAACCACCAATGAGGTTGATCCTTTTGGAGCTACTACTGTTTTTTTTTGGTTGCAATGCATTGCTGTTTTTGGGGTTATATTTTTGCATTTTGAAGGGGGAACGCCAATACTGGATGTGACATTTATTTTGCGACTAGTGGGACTCATTTTGGACTATTGGGACTGGGGTTTGGGGTTTTCACTGAGCGTTTTAGGCAAACGAATGGGTTTAAGTTTGGTTGGGGGAACTAAAGAGTGCGAGACTGCTTTAAGTGTTTTCTGTTTCCTTTAATTAGACATAACAAATTCCAGGCCCTAACAGTGTGAATTGCGGTAGATCCCGAACTTTTAAATATAACTAGGCTTCGAGAAATAGCCAATTGTTATGGATGGTGGCCAGTACAGGGATTTATTGATGCATTGGTTGGTTTGGTGTTGATTTTGTCTAATGCAAGATGGCTGATAGACAACAGTATGAGCATGAGGAAGGGGAAGAGCAAAAAGGACATGGACAGCCTAGCCCAGAAGCCACCACCTCCCCCTTTCAATCCAGGGCCCTTTTGTTACCTTTAGGGAACCTATGTCTGAGATTTCTTCCCTTTTTAAGTGATTTGTATCTGTATGACACTGGGGATCATAGTCCTGGTAATCCTAGTGATACTGTCATTCCTTCTTCAGTTGACACTGAGGAAATGAGCAATGCGGTCCAGTCTCTTCAGTCTAAAGTGATTGAACTTGAGAATGATTTCAAATCTTCAGTCGAAAGTTCAATAAATAGGGAAGAGAGCCTCCGGGGTTATGTGGATCAAAGGTTTGAAGCGCTGGGAGAGAGAATGTAAGACTCTTTTTAAGCAAATGGATCAAGCGGTAGCTTTGAACTTGGCTTCGAGACGTAGCCGATTGTTATAATATAATTTCCTAAAAATAGGAAGACTAACAAGGGAGACTGTATTGTCATTGATATCAGCCAGCCGGTGTCATCCGCCTCATTGTAAATTTTGTTTATTCTTTTAATTGTTCAATAATGTTTTTGTAAATTAATTCTTCATTCATTCACAAGTCATTAGTCTGGGTTTCAATGAAAAGTTTTAGTATTTTAGAGCAAAAATACATCCTTCACTCATTTGAAATTCCAAAAAATGTCAACAAATGAAATTTACTGCTCTGATCTAGTGATCTAGTGGTGGGGAATTACCTGCCTCCAGTACAGTGCAGTACAGGATCCAATCTGTAGCTGAATGACAGGATAGCTTTCCTTCAGTTATGCTCTTACTGGTCTGCCTGTCCAAACCTGCCTGAGTGTATGCTGCATATCTAGCCAGATGGCATGCTCATCATAACTGCTGGATAATGTAGACAGATTACTGTTATTTAAGAAAGTTTTAGCTGCCAAAAATGGTGCAAAATGCCACTTAAACATAACCCATTATAGCAAGACCCCATTTTATCAACACTGAACAACTTAATCCCATCACCCCTCCAGCAGAACAAATGCCAAGGTAAACCTAGACAGTTGTGGTTATATAATGTGTAAAAGGGGGTTATACCTAGTGTGCATATCTGCCTCTGAATGATAGAAGGAAACACTTGAATCAGATTATGCTGTGGTCTGGAGGATGAGAGATAGGGGGTAGTTTATCATGGGGATGGGGACTATTGATTGCAGGATTGATATGTAGTTACTGGTGTGCCTTCATTCACATGTATCATAAAGCTCAGTTACACACAAATTATCCTGAGTGTACAGTAGAAGATGGGCTAGTCATACACAGAAACAACTTATAGAAAGCTTTCAGGTGACTTAACACTCTGGCGAGGTCCTTAGCTCTCAGTCAAATATGGCTGAGAAAAACTGATTGTGTTTCTAAACGTACAACTTGGCCATGTCAAAAGAAGTGAAGATGACTTCTGTGCTTCTTTTGACTGGGAACTGATAATTTCATTACCGATACATCTGATTGATTTTGTGCTTAAATAATGTCAGCTTGTTAGCTAGCTAACCATAGTATCTGGTCAGCTAACCATCATTATCTTGTTGCAAACATCTGATTTGCACACTAACTTATCTAGTAGTAGAAGTTAGTAGTAGCTAAGAGCTGCATGCTAACATTTACATCAGTTACTTTACTACATTAGCCTTAGCAGTTTAAATTAGCAGTTTGTTCAGATTAACTGAGCTGACTCGTCTCAAACTACAACTCAGTGTTTTGGAGTAGAGACTACTACTAAAGACAAGACAGTTTACTGTGTCACAGTAACCTACATTTGGAAACAAATCTACCTCTTCAGACTGTTCCCTTTTACTTAGAACGTTAATTGATCTACAACCACATGACAAAAATCTTTTTGTGGTATCTTTCTTTTTCTAAGTCTTTTTAAGTAAACAAAAGTTACTCAGTTACATTAACAAGAGTAATTGTACTTTGTTAGTTCCACCCTTGCCTGCACTGCAAAGTTATTTCTCACTATTTTACTGTCTGTTGATATGTAAAAAATGACATGGCAAATATACAGGCTATCAAAAACACAAAACAGATGTTTAGTTGTTGTTTTTTTAAAAATACCTGGTTTGGAGGGGAATCTGTGAGTGGGGGCCGAGTAGAAATTATCCAATACCACAGAGAAAATTCACATTAGCTTGGTGTTGGTTTTTCATTTGTGAGATTTACACACAGTCCTTCAGAGAGCTATTAGCCTTTCGGTACTGACTGAATGAGCAGCAATAGGCTATTTATATGTAAATATTTACCCAATGCACTCTTTGTAGCACCAGCAATGTTGTAGGTATAGCCATGTCACTTGTCATAAGACATTACATCATGCTTTTGACAGTAACCTGGGTAAATGAGACATTTAAGAGCAGAGCAAACTGCATGAAGGCACATAGGGTAGAAAAACAGCCTTACATCAGCAGAGAAGTTTAAGTATAATCAGGACGCATACTGCAACAGAGTGTCTACACTAAATGAGACACTGCAGCATGATTTTATCTTACACTCACCCTCAGGCCATATCCTTTTATTGTGGTAAATTATTGGAAAGAAGCTGGAAGCAAGGTGAAACAGTGATTAAAGCAAAGTGGGCCACTGAACGTGCGCGTCATTCTGTTAAGGAATCTTAAAAAGCTTCCCTTATCAGTCATATGACCTTCTCCTGCCTTGTGTGTGTGATCACAGTTATGCAGGGCTTAGTGCTTAGGGCTTACCCATTAACCCTCTGAGATACACTGAAAGCTCCAATATGGGTCAGTGTAGTTTAGTGCAGGATGGATGACAGCCATGCTGTTTGTATTATGAAGTGAAGTTTAACCTGCTGAAGCAGCACATTGTTGCACTGTAGTGATCCATTCCATAAAGACAGCCAGCTAAACTACTGGCTGACTACTATGGAAGGTCTAGTCTGTCCCTCACCTCATGATGATGCTGACACCTTCTGTATCCAGCACCCAAAAAACCCAATCTGACCTGGATGATTAATTTTTGGTAGGTTCCATGCTAACAATTTAGCATACACTATGTTGAGTGATAGTAGGCTCTATGCTAACACTTTAGCATACACTATGTTGAGTAACATAATTTTGCAATGCCATTAGCTTAAACTAGATTGAGAGACTTTAGTGTCTGAAACAAATGAGTTACTGGGCTTGCTAAACCAAATATCAATAACATGTCGTCAGTAACTACACAAACATTTTGAGTGTTGGAGTGTACGGTTGGACCAATATGGGCTGATACTGATACCAATATTTTTGGATTGAAGCAACCAATAGCTGATACTTTGTGCCAATATGATTTCATGTCACTATAATTGAATTCAGTGGAAATTATCCCAGGTTCTACAGTTAGTTCAATACTAAATGATATGGGTCCCTGGAACTAAATCTGATCAAATGGAGGTCTGTGGACCTAATGTGTGTGTATTTGGAGGTCCCAGACATGAAAATGTTTGCGAACCACTACTTTAAGCTGCTGTGAGGCTGCATAGCACAGAGTCAGTCATGGTCCAAGTGGACTTGTCTCCATATAGTCTAGCAGGAGCCTCTTTCATAGAAATGCAATTGAGTTATGCTGGAAATGGTCAATTTAGGCAGTTAGAGACTGAACTGTGTAGTACTATGAGTATCTGGACTGAGGATTAGAGCTGGAAATTAGTGTGCTTTAGCAATGTGGATGCAATAACAGGAAAAGACAGCTTCCACATATGGCAACAGCAACTTGCTTCCTACAGTGAGCAGGTGGTTATCACTACCTCTTTATTTCTACAACCTTCTCTGAGTGGAATACAAACAGAAAGGTTCACTGTATCTAGCAAACATTCAAAACTAGAGGATAGACTGGGATTTTGGCTTGCCAATATATTGGGCTTATTTTGCCTTTTATTAAAAATGGGATCTGGTCAGGTCAGTGGACAATGAACAGTGTCCCATGATCTAAATGCTGTTTCAGAGACTATTCCACCATGAGAACATTAAAATTCTGGAGGGAAACACTGAATCCTTGGAATTTGGGGGATTTTTGGGGGCTTGCAAATGGTCAAATATAAAGATATTTAATTTTGGCAAAAAAGCATCGACTACTGGAAGCTTCAATCCAAAAATATTGGTATCAGCCTTGAAAAACTCATATTGGTCAAACCCAACACTCCAACACTGTATGTGTGCACATGTACATGTGTGTATGTGTGTTCATATTTGTAAATGCAAGTTCCCCTCTGGAAAAACGCTTATCTGACCCACAGAGGGGATCATTCAGCTGTTGATAGGGGAGTTCTGCTAAAGGCAACACTACAATACCTGCTGACAGCCAGCAACAGAAAGCAATGCACACTATTTCCTCTGAGTGCTCAACATGTGATGGTTTATGGGAAGAGTGCAGGTGAAGCTTTCAAAATGTCTGGCTGGAAATACAAACATTTATGAGTCTGACAGGGAGAGATGCTAACTCATACTTAAGTAGGTAGTGTAATTGGAGCTATTTTGTAATTTAAAGCTACAATCTGCAACTTCAGGACAGGAAGTACAGTATATTTGCAGTGGCGTGTGCATCTGTGAACGTCTGACCAAGCTACATGCTGTAATTTGGTTTTTAGCCAGCGCAATGATAACAGAGAAGCATGGCTAATATTTAATTGCCCTTGTTACTCTGAAATGAAATGCTGTCTGAATGGGGCTTCACATTATTGCTGACTGACTGAGCTAGTTGACGCTGAAGAAGCATTTTTTACAGGCGATAAGTGAGTGAATTAAGGGCGCAATTAAACTCCCAGCCCTATTAATATACAGTGATGATTGAAAGTTTGTGAATCCTACGGAGGTTGGTCAGTGTTTAATATATTATAAAGGAGAGCTTTATAAAATCCACGTCTAAACTCCAAATCCTGATTATGAGATCCCCCATAAACACAATAAATGTCATACTTTCATTGTTTATTTAACAAAAACTCCCTGTATAAAATATGTGAATTCCTTTAAATCAATAACTTGTGGCACCTCCTTTTAGCAGCGATGACTTGGAGTAACTGGGTTGTCACCAAACATAGTTTGTTGTGACAATTCAGTTTAATTTTGGACTCATCTGTCCAGAGAACAGACTTTCGTAAATCCATTTGTATATACTTCTCTCTACCTGAGGTCCTCTGAGGTCTCCTTACATCACAGCATAGTGTTTTTCTTTCACATGTGTGGTTAATACAAAACTGAGCAGGTTCCTCCTGTATTTATGGTGCTGTAAATATGCACAAGGAGGTTCATTTTTTGCACCTGCACTAATTCCCTAAACTATTTTCATTTTACTACATGCCCAGTTTCCTCCAAAACATATGAAATTGGTAAATATACAGTATATCTTTTATTTCAGTTAAAAGGCCATTCTGTGGTTAAAAACTCAAAATTTCTATAATTGAACAAAGGGTTTTCAAACTTTCAGTCATGACAGTACATGAGCATCAGGCTTTAGAGAAGAGGAAAGACCACCTGTTAACACGGCCTGTGGACAGATGTGTGTGTGTGTGTGATAGAGCGAAGAGAATGCACACACGATCCATTCATCCATGCATCCATTATAGAGGATGGAAACATAACAAGTTGGGTTAATTATTAGGTACCTATCTATGCTGACTCATGCCCTGAATAACAACCTGTGTACTGGCTGGAACACTAACCAGCTGTGTGTGTGTGTGTGTGTAATTTCCATCATGATGGTAGTGTGTTTATTGAGCTGTCAGTATAGTGGGTGACTGAAAGGCTCACTATGGTCTCCATTTCACAACGATGATCAATTACAACATCACCCTAATCCACATTGTAAACTACACTGACTACTAGTATTTTTCCATGACTTTATCTGTAATCTTCTGTCTCCCATGATAAACCAGGGGAGGACTATGGGGGGTTTGTTTATTTGTCTTTGTCATGTGATATCTCAGACACCACTGATCCTTGTGACCTAATGAGCTGTCTCCATCTAACTGAGAAACTATGCGCAAACTTCTGAAATGTCGCAAAAATTAGAATTAGGTTTGTTTCCATAAAAAGGTGAAGTGACTAAATACGGTTCCTGATGGAAAGAAACCATCCCAGCAAAAAAATCCACTTCAAGTAAAAGAAAAAAGAAATCAAGGACATTGTTATAGACACATAATAATTTCTACAAAAATAATTAATCACAATCTGAAGGCAGCTCTAATCAATGAAACTGTCTAAATGTAAGGTAAGATGAGATGAAACCTTAAAGAAACACTTCGCCATCATTTTTGTTGATGCTGGGTCCATGTAGTATGTTGCTGTATGGAAGCCAAAAAAGTATTCAAATACAGCCAATGTTTGCAGAGAAAACGCCATTTTCCTGCTTATAGAGCAGTATTCACCTGCCCACTTGATTTCGTCGTGGTGCTTTCACGACAAGAAGGGCTCAGACGTATTCAAAATCCAAAGTATGATGAGAACATGCAAGTTGAAAAATCTTAGGGTCTGCAGCTTGAATGACTTTGACAGAGACATGAAGGCTGAGTTGATGGGGTCCAGTGGCATAAGAAAACTACACCTTGGTACGATTCCCTCTGTATTTACTGGGCGCAGCACTGATGGAAGCGAACAGAGTTGAATTGTTGCTCAATGTAGCCGGACAGACCAGGCAAGTTAGCAAAATAGCTAGCTAGCGGCAAGGTTCCCACTGAGGCCCTGATGTAAAATTCCATTACCTTTCTAGGATTTTCCACAACCAAGCCAGAGCACTTTCGTGACCTAAAATGTTCTTCCCTCCTTTGTTCAGGGGTGAACAGTCTGTTTTCCATGCCAGTTGAGCGGAAAACCACCATCAACCAGTTGAAAAATACATTCTGTTGTATTCATGTAAAGTGACCCATTTGAAAAAATCCCTGATATTCCCTGACTTCCCCAGAGAACTGCTCAAGTTCTCTGACTTTCCCTGTCTAGAATACTCATCTTGGAATTCCATGATATTCCAGGAATTCAATGGCCAGTGGGAACCCTGTACAAGTTACACCAATAGTGATTTCTGCTAGTAACACTATCACCTTCCCAAAACATTTACATTTTTTAAAGTCCATTTAAAAAAAAAACTACTGCAACCAAGAGAGAAGCCTAATTACTTCACCAGCCTCTGAACCTTTGATATCAACAGCAATTGTTAGCAAGTGCCAGCACCTTAGTTCAACCTGGACCATGTTCAGTTTGATCTGTTCAACATAGTGGGATTATAAACTCATCCGGATAACTATGCCATTTGAAACTACTTCCGAAATGTATTTTTATGTAGCGATCACCAATCTGAAGCACTGCATTGCATTTTTGATCCTGAATTATACATAGAATTGCTCATGTTCCATTCAAACTGGCTGGGTCTCTAGACACTAATTGAGATAAAGCAAGTCTTTGTGGGCATCAATGAGGGGTATGGGTTGTTATTGTGAGCATAGTTTGTGGACAGGAGATGGTGGAGAGGGTCACATTGCACCTTCCCAGACAGTAGTTTGAAACACAAACTACTTCAATGCCTCGTCCTCCTAGCCCCCAATTTGGATGCCCAACCAGTCATTCTCAATTTCCTGTAATGTAGAATAATCATTGCCCTTTCACGGTGGATAATGCGTTGTGCTATGTGCAATTTTCCATCATAGGCAAACCCCGATGAAAGCTGGTTTACTGCCGGCGGTCCAAGCAGTGGGTGCTGAAGTGTGTGATTGACTCAGAAACTCAAACCTGTAATAATGCCCACCAGACTTCCATAATCATGTCCCACACAAGTAAAATATCTAACTATACAAGTTAGATGGTAAAATATTTGATGATAATAATTTGGGGGAAATGATGTGGTGGCTGACAGAAATGTAGCAATGTTTCAGAGTTATCTTTTCACACTTCTGTGTTTTTACCCATCTTGGTCCATCAATAACAGAAATACGCTTACAATCTGCCATATTAGAATGACGTGCATATAGCATTGACATTTGTACAGAAATGTGTACCAACTCACATGCAGAGAAATACCTAGGACCCATATGCTTTTGGGATGAATGGATGATGGCTTTAGCAGCTCTGGCTCATTTTCAGCCAACCTGCTAATGGCTCTGTACTCGTGTTGCAGCATATTGCACAATATGTCAGGGTTAAGCTACATGCGGATGCAGCGTCCAGCTCGATATTTAAACAGAATATTTGAGCATGGCTAAAAGCAGCTCTGTGGAATTAGCGTCAATTCAAATTGGCACTGGTACTGAAACACAACAGTATGGTGACTGGCCTTTTTATTTGTCACCCACTTGGGAGTCTTAGCCAAAAATCACTCTTTATACCAGCCCCGGCATTTCTGAGAGAGCAACACTGATGGGTCCAGCACATAATTAATACATTCTCTGCCACAACCGCAATTGATTTTTTTTTTATCTGTTTATCGTTAGGTCTGCTCAGGCAATGTGATGTATAACCCTCCTGCTCTGTATCATCTCTCCTATCCTCTCACTACGTTTTCCTATCCCTCTCTAGAAAGTGCTTTGTCTCCCCCTTCTCTGATCTCCTTATTTTTTATAGTTCTAGCCCAATGCGCAGAACCACAATTTTTTTTTTAAAGATTATTTTTTTGGCATTTTGCCTTTATTTGACAGTCAGTAGAGAGAGACAGGAAAGATCAGGTGAGAGAGGAGGGATGACATGTGACACAGGTCCTGGGCTGGATTTGAACCCAGGCTGTCACAGTTATGTGGTATGTGCCTTGGACCACTGAACCACCAGGATTCCCCGGGCAGAACCACAATTGTTTTTGTCTTGGTTTATTATTGGTGGGCTAGCTGAAAGCAAACACACTATTCGTTCTTCTTGTTCTTTATCCTTTATCTTTATTCTTCTCCACAAAACTTTGGACTCTCATAACTCTGGCATGCATTAAGCTAGCAACTCCATTCGAACTTTAAATTGTTCAGCTGTCCAAACAAACAACACTAACAAATAACACCTCCTTCACAAGTGGTCCAACCGCCACCAAATATCGCGAGAACCATCTTTGGACCAAAGTCATTAAAGACTGCATTTGTAAAAGGGTGGAACCTATCACAAAATGAGTCATCACTCCATGATGGTTTGTTCAATCATCATGAAGCCTAGTAGATATGTTTAGGAGGCTTCAATATGCAATTATAAACTGAGCAATAGGGGGCGCTAAAAATGGCAAACACACAACTATGTGTTAAAAAATTTGGTGTCTACATGCTGGAGTCCAGTTTTAGATTCGTCAAGATAAAGGTAGAAGTTACCATGAGATGGTGCATCATAGAGACATGCAATTTGGCACAATGATAGACAATGCCGCCCTAAAGGGGGTGCTACAGTTTAAGATCAAACTCCCACACCGTATATTCAACTGGCACGGGACTCGGTGGAACCAGTCATATCTGATTTATTGGTTCTCTTTTTTTTTTTTTTTTTCCTCAGGCTCTTTTTTTTAATTTGTATTTATCAGCACCAATTTTTATGAATAGCATTAGGGAACTAACTTACACCAATGTACTAGAATCTGGCAAAATCGTTATGGTCACCATTCCAATATATACCGGCTTTACATTTTCAACTTCATCTGTTGTCCTGAGTGGTTATTTAATTATTGCTACACACAAGGCTCCATCCATCCCTAGTGTCTTCTAGTACTGGTCCACTACTGATTTCTACCATACTACAATACTGCTAAGCATATGCTACATGTGAATTACACATTTAAAGTAGGTAGCACCTGTAAAGCTGTAACTTTGGGGGAAATCTGGGCTTTTGGGCCTATACGAGCATTTAGCTTAGACAGGATAGCTATTCGACGTCTGCAACAAAGAGGTTTTAAAATAAAACTATGGTCGATGATAACACTAATGTTAATAAGTTAACACCGTCATCTCATGTTAATTAGTTAGATACAAATCTTAGACTGTTTTATTGAAAATCCACCATTGCTTTAGGACACATCATGGTCTTTAACTGATTTATTGGAAGACAGCTATAAACCACAAAATAAACTGGTCTGGATTTCCTTGTATTCTAGTACATTTATGTACAATCAGTGCTTCTATATTATAAGTCTAGTCCACTGAGTTACGGCTCTTCTTCAGTTCTTCCTGTCCCACAAGGTACATATTTATTATTAATTTTCCCAGAGAAGGACTGCATCATTCATGGAGGACCTCATGCTTTACTGTTAGCTGGTTAAAATCTGCAGCACCAGTGTTCCCATCAACACCACCACAAGACCACAGGAAGGGGAAACAAAAGTGAAAGGCCATGTTGGACGGCTCTAGTCTGTGCGGCTTTGCCAAGCCAAGCTGGCTGACAGGGGAGGAACTGTGGCCAGGGCTGAGGTCATACTGTTCAGGTCAGACCAATACCAAACCAGCCTGGACTCTCCACCATGCTGCAAGATATGGTTCCCTACACCGGACCCCAATATATCACACATGACGAAGCGAAACCTAGCTGAGAGAAGTAAAATTCAATTCCTATCACTCACAGAAAATGCCCAATAATGTCCTTTAAATTTCCACAGAAGTCACAGATTTAGAAATATAGAAGCCAATATTTGAATGAATGCAATAGCAGCTGGAAGCTTGTAATAAAATATTTGATCCAGTTTTTTTCTTGACTATATTGCATCTTGATTACAATTTGTCGAATCCGCCATTGCAACATCTCAGATGCCGTCTTGCATGTCACAAATGATGAATCTGTACTCTCACATTTGCTACAATTGCTGTGGAGGATTTGGTAAGTCAATTGTACTAGAAAAATATATTCCAGAAAAAAAAGCTCTTTACTATTAGAATATTTTCTGTGAGTGTAGATTCCATGACGCAAGTCCTCAAGTGTTTTGCTACAAAAACACCTTCACAGATTTGGCATTTGGCCATGGTAAGGAGCACATTCAAAAGTATAACCCAGATTAGCTCTCTGTAAAAGTATTCTGTCCTAGTGAAATGTGCAAAACCATGTTCAATGGAAGCATGCCTCTGCTTTTAGTTGAGGACAAGGCCATTCACTTTCATTTCAAACTGTAAATCAAAGTCTGCCTGAACATTTAACAGAAGAAGTAGGAAACCCACTCTTTGCTGCTCCAGGGGGAAAAATCCCCAGTTATGTACTTGCTGGGATTTTAATAGGCAGTCCCTCCGCATACAAAGTGAAGATTCCCCTCAGCCAAGATGTAATGAGTTCCTTAAAATTACAGCCTGCTCTGTCTCTTTTCCATTTACGCAACCATTTATTCAAACATAACAATGGTTTTCTGAGAGATGACCTGACCAGTGAAGTCAAATGTAACTACATTGTTTGTTGCTGGAAATGGAAGCAGCAGATGGGTTCCAATTAGGGTTAGACCGATATATCAGTGTGCCAATATTGTCTATTTATTAAAAATGGGATGTGGTCCAGACAGTGGTGTCCACCTCTGATACGATGGATGTACACAACTTTACATAACAGTTATGCCAGAAAGCTCCCTTGATGGCCTTATAAACTGCCTCTCAGACATAAATGTATGGATGACACAAAACTTACTCCAACTTAACCAGGATAAAACAGAGGTTTTAGTAATTGGTCCAAAGGGGCAGAGGGAAAGTTAGTTGTGACCTCACAAATAGTAATGCACTGCTCTCAGGTCTGCCCAAGAAGACTTTAGGAGAATTACAACATGTACAAAATGCTGCTGCTAGGGTTGAGCAAAGAAGCTGTTTTGAAGTCACCGCACTGGCTGCCAATTAGTTTGAGAATTGATTTTAAGATTCTTTCACTGATTTATAAATCTTTCTATGGACTTGCCCCTGATTATATCAACGATATGCTGCCAAAAGCCCAGAGCCCTCAGATCCACAGTCTCTCTGCTCCTCACTATTCCAAAAGCACAGACAAATACTTAAGCTGAAGCTGCTTTTAGCACCTAGGGACCGAAACGCTTACTCAAAACACACTTTTATGCACTCTGTATACGCTGCTTGCCCAAACTCGGCATCTATTGCACGGCCGACCGTCCTGGTAGAGGGATCCCTCTCTGAGTAGCCCCTCCCAAGGTTTCTTCCATTTTTTCCTAAAAAGTTTTGTGGGAGTTTTTCCTTGTCCTCTGTGAGGGTCCAAGGCTGGGGGATGTTGTGTACTA
>OOFE01049433.1:29299-42086 GCA_900323365.1 Monocentris japonica
AGTTTTTCCTTGTCCTCTGTGAGGGTCCAAGGCTGGAGGATGTTATGTACTAACCATTTATTGTTTTCACACTTTAGGCACTGTGAAGCCCTTTGAGACTGTAACGGTGATTAAGGGCTATACAAATAAAATGTGATTTGATTGATTTGACCTCTTTAGCCCTGCTTTTACCTAAGGACAGTTACTATTTCTTACTATCCTTATGTATTTATTTAACTATGTATTTATTTATTATTCATTTATTTTTAATATGATTTTTTTAAATCATTTTATCATTAAAAATTGAATAACTTCATATCTCTTTTAATCTCTTTTGTGTTCTAATCTTTTACCTTTTATAAACTTTAAATGTGCTTTATAAATAAAGTTTGATTGATTGATGATGCACTTTGATTGATTACATATTTCTTGTAGAACTGAGAAATGCTACACTGGATATCTATGGGAAGCTCTTGACCTGAGTATCCATGATCAGATTGCACACAAGTATCCATGAATATGTTACTATTATACTGGGTTTCAATGGAGAGTTTTAGTGTCCTGTGGTCAGTGCTGTCTCAGAGGCTGTATCCACCCTGGCAAGAATACAAATTTGTGGGGAATACTGAATACCTGGAATTTTTTGACATGAAAATGGTCAAATTTAAAAAAACTGAAAGTCAACACAAAATATCGTTATCAGCCTTTCAAAACCCACATAGATCTACTTCTCTATACCTTGATGCGATCAAATGAGCATTTAGGTGCCTGAGCTACTGGACTTGTAGAAATACTTTTTTCTACAAACATGTCATTTAAAGTGACATGACTTACTCTCCTCTCTGTTATGAAATGTGCCTATTGTTTATATCAATTATATCAGGCTACTGTAGCTCAAGAGACATGAGGGGTGGGGGCTGTACCAGACACTTGTGTAGGAGGTGACAAGTTCTGTTGATGTTGTAATTCCAACAGAGAGCAATAAAAGTCATATAAATCTTCACATTTTAGCTGAGCTATTTTACACAATTCCCATAATCCTCTTCTGGATCACTATTCCATTAAATTGCACATTACTTGATACAGGAATAGTATCCAACCGGGGTTATCCCACCCCTTACCCTAAACAGGGTTCAAATCCTCCCCTCCCTTCGTACTCACACACACTGTATAGCTGTGTAATCCATAGAACTTATGATTAAGTGTACTTACATTTACCACACTACACTACCCAGCATCCGTTTAATACGAACAGGGCACAACTTCCTAGTTTGGAATGTTTCAAATACACAGCAGGGATCTTTCCATGTAAAGCTAACATTTTGATTTGGTGTAGAAGTGATGGTGGTCTGGAACAAAACAGCACATCACTTATCTTGTTAACAAACCTACAAGCTAATTTTGCAACATGAAAAATGTATAGCTAATTTTAGCTACTAGCTCTTTGGCTAGTGCTTCTATGTATGTATGTAATTTACTATGAGCCATGTTTGCTAATGTTACTGAATTCTCCGTAGAAGAGATGAAGGCCATCAACTAGGTGGCCAGCTGAGATCACATTTAAATAAACTGATCATTAATTAATAGATTGATCATAAATTAGATCTATATGTCGTTGCCACTAATACACTTGCTTTTCAAGGTGCTTGAATACAAAAACATATTTTTACTTACGCAGATTTTAAGACCACTAATAATCACTTGTAATTCAACAACGCAGTACTTCATCGGTTATTTTGGTACTCATTCCACCCCTCCTGTTGATAACTTACTATTCTGTACATCACCCTCCTTTTATTCAAAATACCTCAGTACACACATACCAATCCAACAATATAGTACTATGGACAGTCCGATTACACTGGAGTTATTTTAAAGGACTTTCCACCTGTGTTGCAAGAAACAGTATCCTGATTTACATTATACGGGACAGAGTTAAAGTGTATGAGAGTCTGCTGTAAGGAACAAGAAGAAAATGAAATCACGTCAAGTTTCCAGTGCTAGTGCACCAGTGCATTACCAAAGTCCTCTCCATCAGTCTCTTGTGTATCAATGAGTGTTACGGCCAGCACTGAAAGGTTCCAGTACAAATGGTGAAAAAGCTTGATAGTGTATTATCCAAGGACACAGTTGCTGTGCCCTCAACCAAAACAGACTAGACACTGATTTCACTAAATTGGGAATAAAGATTGCATATGATTCGCTTACATATATTCTGCAAAAATGCTGCTTATGAAAGATCATATCTGAGACTAGGGTCACGCGAGCATACAGTGCCGATGTGCACTTCAGATCTGGCGCATCAGTCCCCTGACATGCACATTAGACCCAACACCTCAGACATACAGGGTGGATCTGATTGGATGAATGAACTGTCAATAACGGAGTAACAGAATTTCCAATTCCAGAGTAAGAAGCTAAAACCAAGTTTGCCGTCATGTTCCCACTGCAATGTAAACACGACTCCATCTAGTCACAATTCTGAATGAGAAACGCTTAAAAACCTTACGTGACCGACCTATGTTTCCCCTGTCTGCGTGTTGATGTGCAACATCATGTGTAACATGTGCTTCCGTGTGTGAGAAGAGGTCCTGCTGATGAATCTGTACTTGCCTGATGGCATGTGTCTGTGTTTCTCTACCACTGAATAGTTGGGGTGGGTCCCCTTTCAAAGAATGTGCTACAACAATTTGGGGGAGTTGGTGATGCAAGGTGTTAGTGAACTGGGCGAAGTTGAAATTTGCATGGCCTTGCCTACAAATAAATATTATGTGGGCATATAATTGGCATTGGCACAATTAGACTTTATTTTTTGACCAGTGCTATTAGGTAGTTTTGTACTCTACTCAATCTGCAGTTTTTTACTGTGTGGGAATGACCAGAAAAGAAGTGCATTTCAGACACAAGGTGAAAGGAGGTCAAATCCTACTGCAGTTTAATCATATGGTGCCCTCCATCTGAGTAGACACTGAGGGAGAAGCCTTGTGACTGAGATTGCTGAACTGCCGAATGAGGCGACAAGTTCAATCAGTCAGTGATTGAACAATTTAATTGCAAGAACGCGCGCAGCGCCGTGCAATATTGGTCAAACAATCACTTCATAGAGATTACAGAGATGAGACAAAATGCTTGATCGAATCTTGCGCTGTGGCACAACTTGACACAACTCAGTTCAAGTTTGACTCTCTTTGTTCCCAGCAAAAGGAGAAAATCATTCCCAGTGAATATTTGGAGGGCTGAGAATTAACATGCAAATATTCCACGTTCTCTCATGTCATTTCTTCCTCTCTCATTGTCCATCAACCTTTTTTCTGTCTTCGCTTTCCTCTCTGCATTTCTCAGATATGATGAAACGTCCCACTCAACTAATCTCTCTCGATTAACCAATGCGATTGTGCATATTTAGCGGCTCACAGCGAAACTGCAATCTCGGTTTCTGGACCTAATCTGTTAAATTCCTAGACAAAACTAATCTTACTGCAGCACAACCAAAGGGCACAAGGCAAATAGACAAGACCCTGCCCTTGTTGACCCAGTGAAATCAAGGCTACCTGGTCAAACCTTCTGTGAAAACCAGCCAGGTTTTCACATCCCCATCATAACTGAGTGGTCCAATGTCTGGCAGCAACAGGAAACAGTGCAATCAACTTGTGCTTCATAACTTAAATAATCCATAATTGTAATCAAATCAATGCAGTGACAGTATATATGTGTCCTAGTTCAAGCCTATTTTCCATGTATCCAGATTAATGTCTGTTGGCCAAAGGCAGATTTTCAAAATTCCCTACCAAATGCCAAAATGTATGATGGATGTAATAATTTCTCCTCTAGAAGTTTCAGGCACTTCATCGCCATTAAGCAACAGTAACTATAGTGTACTCTTAAGGCCTACAAACACTAATAAAATGCTTTGTACCTATAGGTCTAAGTGAATTAAAAAAAAAGGTCCTCAACCTCTGACTGAAGGTGTGTTCCGCTGTCTTGTTATTCTAATATCAAGTTCTAAAATCTGGCAGTTTAATGTCGATTTGCTTATTTGTAAATGATACATGCCAGGTAGAACAAGACTTCAGGCCTTTAGAGAATCGATAGGATCCACTCTTGAATTCGGCATACATACAATCCAGTGAGCAGCACTTCCTTTACATTAAATTTCAACTTTAAGAAGTGGTTCGCACGTTATTCCCACACTCTTCTTCCACCAAAATACACAGTGGTGGGCGGTAGCTAGCAATGTGAACCGCTGCTAAAAGTTACCATTTTAATGGAATTAACCGCTGCTGTATGGGTAACTTGTATGCCGAATTTAGCAGAAGATGCCAGTGATACATAAGACGCCTTAAGTCATGTTCAACGAGGTGTGTTTGTTTGCCGCTAAGCAAAGCCGCGTTAAACTGACAGCTTCTTAAATCGACGTTGTCGTGGCGTTGACTCCATACACTTCACTTAATGGGCCTAACACTAACCAATGCAGCAATGACATATAACCACTGAACATGTAAGTGTTTGGCGGCCATCTGTCACTACAATATAACGGACCACTGAGGGTTTCCAATGAATAAAATGTAGGTGTCCTCGCCGTGTTGCTGCCTCTTACCGCCAAAGAGGTGAGGCGAAAGGTGTGCTGGTAATGAACCTATCAACAGCCTGGGACCTCCGTGCCCCCCGGTTGACCGGTCCCTCTCCGCCGACTCCTCCGGAGTGCTGCTCCCTGACTCATGGGAGGTGTAGACTCCGCTGCTGTTGGGGATGTTGATGCCAGACTGGGGTCTGCTCCCGGAGCCTCCAGAGCCCCCTACAGACCTGGTCCTGGGTCCGATGTGCTGGCTGCTGCTGGATGTGGCTCCGGAGGCTCCAGATGCGCTGTACGCATTGTATCTCATAGCCACGGCTGCAGTCCTGCTGCTCCCGTTGCTGCTGGACGTGTTGGAGGGCACATCTGAGCTGGAATAGGCTCTGGTCCGTCCGTTAGTAGTTGGACTGCTCTGCTTCGCCCCCATGTTACCCTCCACAGAGTCACTTTTGGATGTTAAACAGGCGCTCGAGAGCCAGCGGGACAGTGCCACAGATTTACGCAAAAGAAGCAGATGGCTATCCAGGACAGGCGTCCTAAAAATGAAGAGCAAAAGTGGAAATAGTGCGTCGCTTGGATCCCATCGAGATGATTAAAATGCCAGTGAGTGAAAACAGCAAGTTGACAAACCGTCAGTATGTACCAGAAACTAAAGACGTGCGTAAAACTTTAAAACGCCGTTTAGATCCCGTCACCATTATATCCCTTCAGCAATAGTTGTCGCGTTACTGCAGGTACTGAATCCTTCCTCGTCCCAGTCGCTGGTTTGGACTTGCACTGCTTTGGCCGATGTTTTCCTCTTAATGTCCCCTCCGCCATACCTCCTCTCTATCACGAGAAAGTGAAGAGCCAGGCTCCCCACGCCTCTCTGCCAGACCACACTGTTATCATGAAGGAAGTGATGGAGGAAAAAGTCCTGCAGAAAAACGGTTTATTAGTGGAAAGCGACTGGGTGCGCAGCGCCGTCAAGCCAGGTAGAATTAAACACAAGACTTCCGATCATAAACTTCAAAATGAAACGCGTATTGTCGAACGTGTCGAAATTTATTTTAATAATACAAGGTACAGACGAAAAATAAAGAGAACAATAAAGAATACCTTTAAAGAGCAATATGTAGTAAGTAAAAATTCAATTGCTGATATATTTATGCAAAATGTCATTTTCACAGCATATATAGAGCTATGCAAGATGTCATGTATACAAGGTTATATAGCTATAGGTATAGGATATCAGTATGTACATATAGAAAATAGACTTTGGTAAAATCGCTGACACACTTACACGTTGCTGAAATAAGTTTGGTGTATATTTTCAGCCGCCCTATATTTATGGCACCTTGCATAGGCCTATATGGCTATTAATACACGCTGTGAAAGGACAACAAACGCCTAATGCTCCACTGAAAGGGATGTGACGATCGATGTTATTCAGTACGAACAATTTTCCAGGGCTGACAAATTTTAGTTTTATTTTGAATTTAATATGGATTTACTTCCGGTCTGACTGTTTATACCTGTGGTATTGACGGAGTTTTGGATTAGCGCGTCAGATGACGTCAGCGGCAGCACATCAACGTCAATAACAGCCAGAGGCCCTTATGCTGCATTCAGTGTCTCCTCGTAAACCCCTTTTCCGATTTCTGAAAAAATAAAAAAATCATAAATAGGATTTGTCAGCATTCAAGTGCTTTTGGATGGAAATAACAAAAATGAGTCTTTAACAGAGGTACTTTTATGGTGGTTGTTTTATTTTAGAAATTAAGAGTCACAGATCTCTTATTTTATAATTTATTATCATATTGTAATTTATTAAGTAAAAGTTGTTGTATATCTTTCATAGCAATAAAAAAACTACTCTACTCTACTCTAAAATACTATTTGCAGCTGTTGCCTTTTTAACACCAAAATGACAGGTTATACATATGTGACAAACTTTAAAAAGCCATTAAAAATAGAAACGGACAGCAATACCAATGATTTCAATAGAATAGAATGACAAATACCAGCAATAGCTGACATGGCTGCTTTGATCTCCGTCTTGTAAATCAGTGGTTTTCACTCACGTGCCATCATGACCTAAGTCTATAGGTTTTCATTCCAACCAAACACTACGACAGCTGATTTTACAAATTGATCAAGTTTGAAGAAGCAATGTCTTTGAAATGGGGTAGGAAACCTCTATTGGTGAGAGGAGGCAGCAACCTGAGCTATCAACAAAGAGAGCATTGCATGATGATAATGATGTCAATCATGTTTTTCCCCAATTTTGGGTGTACTACCTCACTCTTACTCGTTGTATTGGATGTGATGGTGGAGGGCTGCTCTGCTGTATGTTATCTTTTTTTAATTAAAGCATTATTTTATTTTCACCTCAGGGCCAACACAGCACCCAGTGTTTCGACTAGGTCTTCATTGGAGGCGTGCTGTGATGCATGTGCATTATATATTAGTTCTTCAATTTTGAGATTTCAGCACAGCAGAAATAATCTAAAGCTTTTATATATATATATATATATATCTGTATTCTTATTGTTTCTGTTAAATAAAACAGATGAATGTGTGAAGACCGAAAGTTGTTTCAATTTCCAATTATTTCAGAAGATATTGCACATTATCTCCATAAAATGCAAGGGTGCCAATAATCTTGGCCAGAACTGTATACTATTAATTCACCTCATATAGATTTATGTCAGCCTAAAATTCTGTAAATAAAAAAGCTGGGTAAAGTGAGTTTAGCAGGGTTTACCCCCGCTACATCCCTGGTTATAAGTGACGAAAATGTGTACAGGAAAATATAAGGAAAATGACATGAATTGTTCTTGAGTTTTTCTGCCACCTATTTGATGGGACGTTGTCCCAGGGAGAAACTAGATCTATTTATTTAATAAGCTCTTGCATGCACTTTGTTTGATGTTGTAATCGTATCGATCAAAAGGTTAACCCGAAGAACAACATTTCCCCACACTCCGGCTGCATTTCAAGCCAGCAGATTTGAATCTAAAGCTTGTTTATGCTCTGGGAACAACACGGTTGCATGTACTGAGGATGAAGATCTCTTGATATCTTTCAGTATCAAGCAAATGTTCTGATGTGGATCTCGGAAGAGGCTGGAGAAACAGGGATGTGAGAGGCGCATTAGTGTAGATGTGTCTCCCACAACTAACAATCTGAGATAATGTAGACATTGTTTCCCTCCCTCTCTCCTGGCCAACGGAACATTCTTCTCGGCTGCTGTGGAGGAAAATCCTCGATGAAAAGCTGAGGGGTTCCTCTGTTCAGCAGTTCAACACCTTCATGTTGGAGAGAGAAGCAGACAGACAGAGAGAAGGGGAGACTGCATGGTTTCATGCTACATTCAAGTGAAATGGGAAACACAGCAAATGCTAGTTTCCTACTAGAAAATACCGTTCATTTCAGCTTTCAACTGGTAAATACTATTTGGGAACTCAGGTTCTGGCGATGGACTCTGATTTCTTCAACATGCTGAATTGTGATGTCACCAACAAGGAAATCCCCGTAGTCAAGCATAGGGAATGATAAAAATGAAGAAAACAACTGATTTTCATCACATAAATCATTTTGCGATTTGGCTATAAATCCCTCACTTCAGATTCCCCCTTCTCTGCCTGGAAATAGACCAGTTTACCTGTCAATAAATGGCCATGCTGCAGGATTGCCGGGGCGACCCGCTTCCATCACGGCCTGCGTAATGAGGAGCAGCAGTGGGCAGCTCTGCAGCCAGACAGCCACATCCTTGATATTCACAACTACGTTCCCCTCAGTGGGTTTTGTTTGTATGAATGTATTGTGGCAGCATTATTTGGTTATTTTTGATAGTGTTGCATGACAGGGAATCTCTTTGTCAACTCAAAATCTTCAGTTTTTGCTGGGCTGGATGTAAAACGCATTTGGAAGACTGCCTTGCTTCTACGGTTGGAGTGATAGGTGCTGGTAGCCAAAATTCAATATCTTTGAATTTGACCATTTTCATGCAAAAAACGTGTATAACTTTAAAATAAGAAAATTCCCCAGAATTTTATTCTTGCCAGAGTGGAAACGGAAATGTGAAAATTTTAAACCATGGGACACTAAAACTCTCCTTTGAAAACCAGTATAAAGTATATTCATGCAAAATAAATATGTAATCAATTAAATTACATCACATCCATCCTATCAGTTACACTTGTTCTATGTTAAGCACATTTCAACTCTAAATACACCAGATCGGAACAGAGGAATCAGGGTGTCAGGGTGACATACTACACCCCAACCATTTCATCAGCAGCTCTCGATTTATTTGTAAGGATGGTCTATCAGCTTTCATTGAAACAGTCTTCAGACCCACCCCATCCTCTCTTTGACCAAATTGCACCGTCCCTCTTCAAGGATGAGTCCATAAATCAGGAGCGGACTCTTTTTAAAACCCATCACCTCATCAGCTGTAGATCACACCGTTGTTGTTGAGCGAGTATTTTGGGCCGAGGGCTATATCAGGGATGGCATGTCCAGCCTGGGTCACATTACATATGACATCATTCAAACGTCATAAATTTCATCCTGAGCACTTGCTTGTGTCTCTGTTTTGGTCCTGTCTCAAGTTGTACTTTCCACTGTGGTGTTCATGTTCCCCTTACAATTTAATTCCACCTTGCAATGAGGACATAGGTAGGTATGGAGAGCAACCCCCTTTTAGTAAAAGTAGAGCACTTCTTACCCCTGCTGGCAAATACAGGGACCACAGCTCAACTGCAAAACCTTTTATCCATCTCAGGTTTACACAGTTATAAAGGAGCACATGTAACTAGTCTGTAGCATGTACATGATGCACGGACTAGAATAAAATAGAGTCAGAGGGCTTTCCCCTGGAGGGAAATTGGGTTGTTGCAGCAGTTACTTTTGAAAATTTCTATTTTGCCCCCCTCTCCCCACATTTTCTATAGGATTTCTATAAATAGCATTTCTGTATTTCTACATGTCAACAGCGACCATGACATTACTTTGTTGAGCCAATTTGTTTTGTAAATGCCAGATCATAGTGTAACGATGTGTCATTCCCCAAGTTTAGTCCAAATCAGGCCAGTGGTGTCTAAGATATCACATTTGACTGTAAGGGTCTTTTTGACCTGAGTTATTGCGCATTATATTTGGGGCCTCTATGTGGCGCAATGTAGGACCAATCAGTTTTATGTTGATACCCTGACTCTAACCTTAACCACCACCTGGACAACATCCGCCATCGCCACTGGAAATACTGTGGAACCTTGATCTTTTTCAAGAACCATGAAACATCTGGAAACAACCACAGTTCCTTACAGTTGTTAGTAACAGTTGTTACTTAGTCACCTACAGTTGTTACTAACAGTTATTACACATTTCCTTAGAGGTTTTACATTTACTTACAATTGTTATTTACAGTTACTTGCAGTTGTTACATGCAGCTATTTACAGTTGTTACATATAGTTACTTAGAGTTGTCACTAAAGGCCCAAACATGCTTCCAGCAATTGAAACCAATTGTTACGTGCACCAAAAGCATTAAGTGGCGCGTCAAACCCCCTTGATGGGTCTACTCTGAAGCGCTTTGGAGCGCCAAACACTGGCTAAAACACCACTAGCTAATATGGATGAAGGAAAGCCCATCAGTGAGATCCAAAAACACTGATATATGACTGCAAATTAGAAATACATAAGAATAAAGATATGAGCAATAAGGCATTGCGTGAAAATGCTGATGTACTTGGTAGTACAGCGATGTTAACCCTGCAGTTTCTCAAACTACAGGCTAGCAGTGTGTTTTGTTTGATACATTTTGAACCAAATCTTATTCTATAATGGTGGCGCTATAACTACAAGCCAAAAGTAAACCCTTTCAAAAAACTCAAACTCAGTTGGTCCAATAAACCTGAAACTTGGCACACTGATCTGGCTGTCCTTGCTCTATGCTTACTCCCACACCATGTATCCAACTGGCACGGAACTCAGTATACTTATGGAGCTGTATATGCTCCACAAAGTCTTGGTGGAACCAATCATATCCACCGTATTGGTTTTCTGCAGTGTATGCATGTAATGTAAAAAACGTTTTTTCCCTGTTTTTTTTTCAATGTTTTGCCAACCAGATGGAGTACAAATAAGGAATATAATTTATTCACAAGTTTATAAAAGTTTAAAAAAAAATGCATACAAACAGGACAGTTTAACTGGCTGGATCAAAATATTTGACTTGGGCAATACAGTGACAATGATGGATTGATTACACAGGGCCAATGTTGCACTACTAACTGGCGTAAGCAACCAGAACATTCAGCGGGCCTTTCATGACTTCAAGGTGTAGAGCACAGCATCCAAGCTCTAAAGTGCCCTAGTAGTCAGGTTACTAACCGAAGATTGCACACAGCCCGTAGCAATCCGTTATTGTTGTCCTTACCAAACACAAATTCTAATGTGCGAAAAAACAGTGACAGTCAGACAGATACAATCCTAAACACAATCCTAAAGACATAAACACAATAAACATGAGGATTAAATAAACAATAAACATGAGACAGGCATATCCATCATAAATTTGTCCTCCCCCCAACCAGATATTGGTTTAACCATGTGCTACGAGGGTACTGAAACACCAAGGTTTTCTATGGTACATATGATAAGTGGAATAAGGAAAACAAGCAATATATGCATTACAAAAAGTTTTATTTTGACAAGCATCAACCACAAATGGTTCCAACCAATCACAATTAGAAGCTTTAAAGTCAAAACATGAAACAATCTACTAAACAAACTAGTACTAATTACAACTAACACCTCATGTATAAATGTTTCTCACATTTCACATATAAACTAACATTCAAATGACTGTGTGTGTGTGTGTGTGTGTGTGTGTGGAGGGGTTAGCCTGTGTGTGCGGGTATATGTGCGAGTGTGTGTGTTTCAGTGTGTCTGAATGTGTGTTTGTGTGGGTTATTGTTTGAATCAGTATTTCTCTTTTTGACAAAGCACACTCTGATTTCCTATTCTGTGTGGAACCTCAGGAAGCAGTTGTTGGTGGATGTGAAATAGAGGTGGACATCACATTTCCGGCACTTGGCTTTTGGTGTACCTGTGCACCCTGGTACCTTGCATCTCCCCTTCTTTTCAGCCATAATCATCCAGTGGGCTGTGGCATACAGGCGCACATCAGGGACTGGAATTGGAGCAGCGGGTCCTTTTCTCTTCTTCTCCTCATACTCACCAGCAATTGTGCAACTGGGACGACCTTTCTTGCACTCCAGACTCTTTCCACTTTTTAATTGGTGCCATCAATTCCAAAAAATGTATATCTTTAAAAGTGGTTGCTGGAATGTCATGAGTTTTAACTGAGCAACCGTTTGTGCAGCCATTGGATGTGACTGTGGCCTAGTGGTTAGAGATGCAGACCCCCGTATATAAGGCTCTTGGTTTGGCAGTAGGTTGGCCTAGCGGTTAGAGAAACCGACCCATCACCAGAGGGTCACTGGTTCAATCCCCGGCACCACCAGGAGGGTGTATTCCAGCTGTGAGCTGGTGATTGAAAAATTCACTGCATGCATATGTGTGTTAGTGCCAAATAAAGTTGATTCATCAACCTTCTTTCTTTCTTGAAACTGGCCAATGTGAATCTGTAATTGCAGTGATGAGTGTTGAGAGATGTTATCACTGATTATGTACACAGAGCAACAACACCACACAGTGGATACTTGCTTTGAAAACATCTGACATTTCATCAAACATTTCCTACTGGATTAATTTTCTGTTTCATGGCAAAGAAACACTGAAATGTGTCAAGAAACTCGGTCCGAATGTCAGGTGACGCAGTATGTCAACAACAGCTATGCAACTTTGCATGCAGCTGCTTTCAGCTAGCCCACAGTTTCTTTTGAAACTCTATTTTCTAGTTATTATTATTATGTGCTTGCTGGAGGTGAGCTCTTATTTATTAGCGTGCTTGCTTCAGCAAAAACACTTATACACTTGATGCTCCCCTTTGTGACCCCAGGGAATATGTGGGTGTGTTGTGAACCCCTACTGAAATGGGGTGTGACCTGGGTTCTTTATATTTGGGACTTTTACATAAAGTGTGTGATAGCAGTAGTGTGTGTGTGTGTAGATTCAGTATAGATGTATCCCACTATAAGCACGGTGCCTCCACCCAATAAGCTAAAACTTATAATGAAAATGGGAATAGCTACTTAGGAATATAAATGTATTACATGAACA
>OOFE01049434.1:1999-13016 GCA_900323365.1 Monocentris japonica
ATGAGCTAATGTTTTCTTTAAGCCATTGCTTACTGGTCTCTTTCAGAGGGGCTGTCTGTTGGCACAGCTTCAAAGTATTTACTGCCCCACGCAGAGAAGACATGGGCTTTCAGTGGGAGGGAGGTTTTTGTGCATGTGTGTGTGTGCGTGTGTGTGTGTATGTGTGTGTGCACGCATGGATTTGGATGAGTTTCAAAGCCTAAACTATATCATTGCCTGGTGTTATTGACACAAAAACAATCTGAAAGTTAATATCAACAATATGTCTAACTAAAGGTGCTGTATGAAGAAAGGAGTGGTTAATAGTTATGGTTTAACTCATTCTACAAAAGAGTACTGTGACCAATTATTTGATCTGATGGGGTAAAATAGAATAAGAATACTGCACTTTTAGCACTGTAAGATCTGCTCATTGTAGTTACAGGGATGGTTTCCCTTTCAATTGAAATTATTGATAAAATAACTGAGAGTGAATCTGCTATGACTGTAATGAATTGAAGTTTCAATTTGCACCTTTAGTGAAGTGAGTTTTAAGTGGCAAACATATTTCTGCATTTTCTGATTATCCTCCTATAAAACCTCTATTGATAGTATTGATTGATTGATTGATTGATTGATTGAGTGTCATAGATGGTCCACATAGATAGAATATGGCTGGATCGCACAAGAGGAGAAATCTGATTTCTAACCCTTTAAACCAGATTTGCTCTGTCTCAAGTGGGAAAAATCATATTCAGCTGCAGATCAGGGTGATACTGTGAGTAGGGAGGAGTCTTCAACAAGAGGACCTTGGTTTGAGTCCCTGTGTCAGCAAGCATCTGCCCTGCTGGAGTGTCCTTTAGCAAGACACTGACTCCGTCTCAAGGGTGCTGTTGTGCTACTGCCTGTGAAGGGGGGCAAGCGAAAGGAGAATCTCCCTGTGACAATCAATGAAATATGACATTATTAATATTATTATTAAATGAAGCCATATCTTCACACCTCCGTCTTGTATAACCAACCAGTCTATATGGCTTTTATTTGAGGAAGAGAGCTGGGAATAATGTGCAAGAAAGGTCATGAGCCGGCTACATCATAAATCCATGTGTGGTCTTCACTCCAAAGGCTGGTAGATGTGATACTTCATTGATCCCTATAGGGGAATTGATGTAGGTGTCACCAAGCAATGGTGTAATGGAGAGTTTGAGTACCATGAAATTACACTCTCAAGAAACCTCAATGCAACTCACCTTATTTAGTTAAATCAGTTTATTTAGCTATTGTTAAACTTAAAATTGCTGATTTCTAAAATATTCAATAAATGACACCAGTCAAATTTCATGCATTGCTTTTGTACAGAATGTATTATGTTATGATATTTCACCGAGGAATTGATCACTACCTGAGAACAACTCAGAAATAACTTGACTTACTTGTCAATCCGTTTTAAAGCAATCAATTTTTAAGACAGCCTATAAATTAAATAGGGCATGGTTATTGAATAGTGCAGCATTTGGGCTGCTTGAAATCTATGTTGAAGACAATATATCATTCCAGGCTGGTTTGGGCCCCCATCCAGGAAAGGCTCCCTGAACACTGATAAAACATCACTATTCTGTGCTTTGACTTAATTTAATAGCTCCAATCTGTTATTGTTTGTATCCTTCTAACTATCCATTGACTTTATTTCATCTAGGGATGCTAGAAGGGTTCCAGTGAAAGCAACCCTTGACCATGGTTTGCAAGTGTTAGCCTTCAGGTCATATTGCAATTAGTCCTATTAGTATTTTCTTATGTACAACTGAACAGCAGATGGCAATGTGGTGAAGCACTGACCTGGCTCCTCCTGATGACGTCTTCTTTGGCCTGCTGTTTCCCTTCACCTCAGCAATAAACGCTTTACGAGCAACCACTGACTCGCCATTGAAAGAAAAGTCAAGTTTATGAAAGTTTACATCTGGTGGGTAAAAATTAATCTCCTCAACCATGGTGTTGCTGTTGGTGAGGTTAACATCCAAGTATTCAACAAATAGCTTTCCAAACAAGCAGTTGACACCTCTGACATCTCTAGTTTTCAGCCCTCCAGCCACAAGAGTACCTTTCCTGGTCGCTCTCAGTTTCTGATAGTACCTCTCTGTCTCCTTGGGTTGTCGGAAATGTGGAAGTCACATATCTCACATATTCGCTGATCACAGGGACATAAGTGTGGTAGACACCACTTCCTCTTCCAGAAATATACCCAAAACAGGTCCTGACTTTGGGACCCACTCTCCCTTCATTTGCCTGGCCAAGGTGTCAAACAGCACAGCCAGGGACAGGGGAAACAACCCTCACTCCACCATGGGTGACTTTTCCTTCCTTACCAAAGATTTACTTCAGGCCTTGGTTGAAGGCGTACCCCTGGCCAAAACCCTTTAGCTGGTAGACGGATCAGTTGACAGTAATCAGAGTTGCTAGGTGAGCAGGTGAGCCTCTGGACAATGCATGCTCCCCGTGTTGAAGATTCACTCAAGTAGGTGATTTTGATGAAGGAAAATAATGTTGGGGGAGGAAAAACTCAGGTGTCAGTCAGTCAGGTGTCAGTCTTGATACACAACATGAAGATGTGTACCTACCTATCAGGTTTAATACTTCTGTTTTGGCAGCAAACAGACTGGAAACACTTTGACAGGTTAATATATAGCCAGGCAATCCTGTAAGTGCAGCCGGTAGTATATACATAAGGGAATGTTCATTGATTGGCCTTTGGAATGGCCTCCAAAGTTGTATTTATTCTGTTCACCAATTTTAACTATCGGGTGGTAGGAAATAAACAAACATCGACCATAAAAGGAAAAAAGCCATCAATAATCTGATTCATTGTAAATGCACCGATGATCCCGTTGATAAATTAACAAAATCTAAAATAAACTACATTGTTATTCATAACTGAACCAAACTCAAACAAAACCCCAAATAAAACTGCTTTAACAGTGATTACTCATCCACTGAATCTGAAAACTTAGCTGTATGTGGAATCTGGTTAATAGTACTTATGTCTATAATTTTCATTGACATGAAAGCTAAACCCATAAAGTCATGGCCTGTGACATTTAAAACACACAAAAATAAGTTACTGCTGTTTGCTTTTCAGTAGCAGCGCAGTGCAAATGTTTTACTCGCATTCACACTGAAAAATTAATGTGTATGAATGAGAAAAATTGAATACAAGCACTTGTGTAAATAATATATGATCCACTTCTATTCCAACACTACTTTTGTTGGGCCAGGAGTTTTCTCAGTTTCAAGTTTATACATTTACTACTCTTTGGCCTTGTATGGCAGGGTGGAGTACAACAAGCTAAATTCACCTTAAACAAAATATATAGTGGCATTAGAAAGCTAATGTTTTAAGTGTTGGCATTGAGTAGTCTCCTGCACAGTTATTATGGTTTTATCATTTTTATTTTTTTTGGTTGTTTTTTTTAAATTTGATTTCCCCTTTTACTCAGTTCCAGTTAGTTTTCAGATGGAGTTTTTAGTCTTAGTTTAGCTTTTTTGAAAAATGTTGGGTTAAAAAAAATACAATGTAAAAAGGCAAAATTTTCCGATGTGACTTTCTGCAGGGTGCCAATAATAGGCATCTCGTCGTGGTTGACTTAACTCACATCAGATGACAAGCAGGATGTTTCTCAGCTGTCAGGAAATCCTCATGTGTCATGCTCAGATCCCTCGTCTATGTTTAGCTGCCTCTTACTCTCTTCACATCTGTGATGAGGAGTGAAACACAAGCCTAGTTTCCACTACAGGGCTAACCAGGACCTTTAACATTATTCATGTACACCATAACATCATTTCTATGATTTCTGTCATTCATTTTGCACCCTGTTGACAGGAGAGATCATTTATTGGCAGGGTAGTTGTGTCAGACACTTCAAATAGTGCAACCAATCATGTCTCATAAACCTGTTGAGTTATCCCTTCCCTTGACAAGCTCCTCTTGGCTCTGCTCTGGGAAAGTTGTCATTGATACCGGCATGACACATGCCTTACTTAGACATGACATGCTTCATCCTCTCTGCAGGTCATGGTTACTGTTGCTATGAAATCACCAAACACTGATGACAGAACTAAACTAAACTAAACTAAACCAAACCAAACTAAACTAAACTAAACTAAACTAAACCAAACTAAACTAAACTAAACTAAACTAAACTAAACTAAACTAAACTAAACTCCACTCAGTGATCAGTTGTCTGTTGTCTATACATGAACACATAATTGGGCCTCAGATGAGAAAATGCTTATGTATAACACTGAGTGGGTCTATTCTTGACTGCACAGACTTCCAATAAATACAGTCATGTTTGACTGTAAAAAGAAATGGAAAACACAACGGAAAAATACCCTACTGCTACTACTATATAAAAATAATAGATTAATGATTTTTTATTGTCAATAACTGCCAAAATTAGCAGGACTTAGTTCCACAATTTGAATATGGCTATATGACATTTTGATTTTATTGAATACATGTTACTCAATGAATGTGCTGGTATGAAAGGTATGAGTTGTTTTATCTTCACCTAATGACAAAGCTGGATGTGATCCCCAAGCAAGCGGCTATAATTTGTTTCTATTACATACTAAAATTGAAGAGGATTGTAGGTATTGTCAAAGACATGTAGATGCCAGCATAACACCAACAGACCAGTGGAAACTACTATTACCATCTATCCTATAGATCAGAGGTTCTTAACCTGGGGGTTATTCGGTCACAAAAATAAAAGTATTTTGGCAAAATATATATATATTCCTGTGTGTACAGACTTTGGAAACGAATTTCCTCTAAGGAGGACAATAAATATTCTATCTACCTATCTCTATTGAAATAGCGCACAAAAATATTTTTATCCTTGACCTCAATCACTACGTATCAACCGCGCTGCTTGCTGGAAGCTGATATCGCGATGTGAATGTGCAGTGATTAGCGGTTTATAATCGGCGGAAGCAAGACACCACAAGATGTGTCGATTAACAAACGCACGGCAGAGAAAGAATTGAAAGGGAAAACAGAGTATCCACATCCGCAGTGCATGTGCGTGCGTCAGTGTCAGAGCGTCAGAGTGAGAGCCTGACTGAGTGCATGAGTTTGACAGGAGAAAGCGAGCGGGACCAGCAGCAGTGACTGTCGGTCAAGACCGCGTCGAACTATTCTGCTGTGGTGCAAATAAAGCGGTCTGTTGGCCCGTTAACTCTGCCCTCCTGCCTCGCCTCTGTCTGTCGCGGCTGTAGCGAGCTTGCTACAGTTACAAATTGTTAACCCTCAAAAGGGGGTCGCACTTGCAAAAAGGTTAAGGACCCCTGCTACAGATAGTAGCCATTAGACATAGTTAATGTATTGCATTAGCTAATGATCACTAAAAGAAAGAGTCTTAGCCTTTTCTAGTTAACATGTAACATAAATGTTCATGAACATCAGTGAGTTTAAAATCATTAAAAACCTTTACATTAGGCCTTACCTTCATCCCTGATGTCGAATGATTCTCTGTTTGGAAGATCTAACCTACATTTAAAGTAAAATAGTCAACAATAAAGTACAGGCAGCCATCTTGGTTTGCACCTGCACAAAATATACAGTATTTGCAGTAGATTGTCACACTTCTCCAAACAGCTGGGATGCTACAAAGCTGCTAAATCTGAGTGCTGTTTGACTCGAAAATATATTCCATTGTCTTTAAAAATTGCTGTTGATGGAAACTTCACTGGACGTAAGCACAGTAAGAACGTATGTAGTGTGTCACCTCAGATCAAGTTATTATTTCATACTGAGCATTCGTTTGATGATGGCTGATGACTTCATTCACATTTGAGATGTTTTCTATAAAAGGCTGCTCCTGTTTCAGAGAGCAACATCCATACCTGAGCTATCCATGATCACAGGAATTACATTTTATTGTTTTCCACTAGGGGGCAACAACGCACAAGGCATTTGCCTGTCTTTCTAAGTATCCTTTGTGAGTGCAGCTGTGCTGTGAGAGACCACCATCTATCTCCTCCTTGCTCTACCACTCTTCCTTCTATTGAATTGAAAATACATTTGTTGATTAGCTTTCCAAATGAAGACAGTGAGGGGACTGAAGACAGGGGAGGTGGCTTGTTTTGATTCTTCATCCAGGCCAATGCACTGATGCATTGGCGACCAAAAATACTCTTTTGACTCTATTCCCCTGCAACCCCTGTTCCTACACTGTACAGTATGTGCTCCAGTGGTGCAGAACCTGAGCCAAACAGCAACAACTGTGGCCAGCTGTGACCGGCCAATATGAAATGTTGTTGATGAGCCTGATTTAGCCAGGGAACAGCCAGCACTACAATGTGCACATCAGACATCAAATTACTACTAACCATACCATAGTAGCCCGTCCCCCCCCCCCCCATCTTTTTTTCCTCTTTTTCCCCTCTATTTGTTTTGAGGGCCTGCATGCTATGAGTCCAGTGCAACTGCTTACATAACACTGATGCTGATGCTGAATCACATTATGGTCGAAACAGCTATTGGCAATATAACTGGCATTTATGGGCCCATTTACAATAGAGTTACAATAGAGTTACAGCAGCTACAATAGAGTTTAATAGCAGAGAACTTTCAGCTACCTAAAACATCAACAGTAAACATCAGGTTTTGGTGTCAGTCCCTCAGAATCAAAGAGCAGGGACTTCTTTCTAAGCTCACTGTTTTGCACCGATGTTCAACAATCATACAGGTAGAAATCCGTAGGCGAGACACCAATGTCTCCACCAACAGTAGCCTCAATAGACGACAATGTGATGCAACCACAAGACATGTTGTGTGAGTAAGGGATGTGGGTCATTCTGGGAAACAGGAAATTAAGTAGAAGTAGACATGGCATGTTGAGGGAAAATGGGTTCACCAAAAAGGTCAATTATAACACGTCATCACAAAGTAACTCCTGGAATGCCTTTTAACATCACAGATTGATTAAACATAACGGGGGATTTTTCCTTTAAAGGGTAATTCCGGTAGGAGTTTGGAGTTTACATAGAGGAACTGCTAGCAAGAATTTATTTCCATAGTCACGGCTGAATATTTAGCTGATTTGGACAATGTAGATGAGGCATTTGAATTTGATGGCCATCCCTATTTATTTGAGCCTGTAAGCCCCAAAGGATTATATTGCAGCCATTGCAGCCCGTTTTGAGGCGATCTACTGGACCAATTCCAAAAGCTTTTGTACCTATTAGTCATTTAGACCTCAAAATATGTAAACATAGGGCCCAGGTTTAAAAATACCAGAATTACCCTTTAATATTCACTAGGTCCATGTTGTAAGTGACCTGACAAATGGCAATACATGTGGATACAAGAAAACATGCTTTGTGAAAGCTCCTTGCCACCTAGAAACACTGATTGTCAAAGACGACAGTTGTAGATTAGTAAAATATGAGAATCTCTCCTCTCCACTTTTGTAATGACATCCATTTATCCCCTCTCCATTTTGCTTGGAAGAGCTAGGGGAAATCGCAACATCTTAACATGTTATCACATATTTGGATAAACAAAAAGCAAAAGGGGAGACTCTTTACTTTTGTCATTTGCGTCATTACTGTGATAACTCCTCTGCCTTTGGTCTGACCCTGTGTTGTAGAGTGATTCATAGACACAGACAGCGATGGCTGAAATAGCAACAAATAGCAGCATTCAGTCAGTCAGTCACTCTGGAGATTATCTGGCCTGTTACCCTGCAGCTACCCCACACGCACTGTCTTTCTCACTCTCTCTTTCAAACACTCATACACACCTCCTTCCTAATTATCATCCGATGTAGTGTATGGAAAATGTGTTTCAACTAACTCACTCCAGTATATTGTACCACAGTGTCATGTGTGCACAGATTCTGATGGGCAGGGGTGAAATTCTCTAAAATGTCTGGACTGTCCTGGTGGCTCAGTTGGCTAAAGCGCCTGATCTAATCTTTTATGTCTCTTTTCTCTGTGAACTGTCTAAGGCAGAAATGCTGTTAATATAATTGTTAAAAGGGCATTTCCCCAGAAATGCTGGGGCGGTCTCAAGTATATTGTATGCATGCCAGTATATAAAACTCACCTGAAATGAGTTTTGTATACTGGCATGTACACAATATACTTGAATTTCTGACCTCTTAACAACATTGATAAAATAAATTGAAATGCAATTTGAAATTAAACACATTTTCCTGCAACTCAAAAGAATAGGTTTCTATAAAAGTTAAGCAAGAACTCAAAAATTTCAAAAACTTAAAATTTCCTGATTATGTCTCTTGATACACAAAATATCTAGTGTTCTAGCATTCAGGTATTGAAATTTCTACCTTCGTCTACATGTTGCACTGTTCTATCAATAAGAGTCAATACACAACTCCTTTTATGGCCTTTGAGATTTCCAGGTGAAACTGCATCTGATAGTTTGACATGTTATTTTAAAAATATGGCCGATATTCAGATCATAAGTAATCACACACATAACAGCGTGAAACTGAAATTCTAAGTGAACTAGATGTAGACTTATGTTTAAAATTGTTTCCGTGACATTTTATCTGTGCACCCTAAATAAGAGAAAGAAAGCAAGTGCCTTATGATTTTACGGAGAGAGGCCTTAAATACTGTGGTATAAATGCCCTTCAGACTGGTTATATGTCTCTTTTAGCTAATAGCTCCTCAGATGATCAGTTAGTAATGCAACTCTATCTTGGTGCTTCAATCTGAAAAGGGCACCTATGAATGGCAATAGGCTATGGTAAAAGAGCAGTTTGGTAGGATGTGTTTACCCCTGCAGATTAACCTGCAGACTTACTGTGCTGTATCCTTCTACGGTGATGTAATCTGTGCCGCATTCGTCTGTTTCCAGCTCTATTTATGTGGCCTTTGTGCATCAAATTTGCCTTTTCCTCTTTGTTTTTAATTTATTCCTATCCTGCGTCACCGGCCTACTTTTAGTCATGCATTTTTCTATTCTGGTAACGTACACAGCAGGCAAGGGATTCACACACAAGCAAGCAATAATGCACGCACACACACGTGTGCAGACACACACATATGCACACACAGTCTCAATACAAAAATTGAGTGTCGCAGATGTGTCAGGCAAAAATGACAAAAAGGCGGTTAAAAGAACATTTACTTTATACCAGAGGAAGATTTGCGAACACTGTATGCTTTCAGCATATAACCAGTCAGTAGACCAAAAAGAAGAAAAAGTAAGCCTACATATAAAAAAGCTTGTTTTTTTAAGATTTATTTTAGATCTTTGAGTGATTGTTTTGTAGCTTTTGTATTTTTTACAACAAACACAGGGCTTATTTGTAGTGCAGCGCCTTCTTTAATTTACTTTTAAAATTAAGGAAAAATCAATATAACAACAATGTGAACACATGTTGATTTGTATTGATTTAAAATAAGAAATCTATTTAAAAACAATATCAAACTCGATTTGGACCTTTTTCAACAGATTCCTCAAAAGCACCACACCATTTGGCCCTATCTTCATCAGTCTGCAGGAGATGTTACTAGATTATAAAAGTAAACAGGAAGTCAGCCCTGACTTAGAAATTTCCATATCATTGTTCTTAGGTTTTCCACCATGTTGTATTCTGAGTCTTCACTTATAATCTTGACTTTTGACTTGTTTATTTGTTTGTTGTTAAGTTATTTTCTTGCACCATGTAGCCCTTTGGCTAGATGCATCACATGACTTACACCTATTGATGTATACATTTATTAATAATTAAATAATTTGTGCAATGTGTGCAATGCTCACTCTCTATTCATTCACCGTAAAGCTGTTACATGTAGAATATTTACCTCAATGTATTATTCTTAAATTCATTTTGATAGGATAGTATAATGGGTAAGGAAAATAGATCATTACAGAGAAATGTGGTTTATTCTATGTGTTGCTTTCTATGTGTTTATTCTATGTGTGCCCGGGTACAATTTCACGCAAATTTTGCAGAAATGAAGTGCAAAGGAAGTGCCTCAACCAAAACAGGAAGAGGACTGACTCACTTTGAATGAACAGTATGAAGATACTCAAAATGGCAGATGGTGAACCATACCATATAAAACCAGTATACAGAGAAAGATGATCACAAAAAACAGACACAATGATTAATGCATGAATAAAAGCCAGATATAAAGCTATTTTATTGAATGTCAAATAAGAATTCACTGAGACATGGACTGAAACACTACCACTCAGGGGGTCGCCTGTTAGATGGAAGGTGTGTGGGTGGTGGTGGTGGTAGTGGGGGTTCTGTCTATACCATACCATGTTGTATTTTATCACACTGTATTGTATTGCACAGTATAATGGTTTCTTTGGTTTCTTCCTGTTTGGTATTCATAGACAGTGCAAGGTTAGCACTGGCACATTAAATACCTGCACCCACACACACATATACATACACACACAGTCTACACAATCTAGTCGCAGTTGAGGTAGATTGATCACTCAGCTAGGTGTGCTCCAGTACCCTCTCCCTGCGACTAGCCCACTGCAGGTGTGTGATAGAGATGGAGTGTGTGAATCTCTGTGTCTATGTATACACCGATCAGCCATAATATTAAAACCATTCGGCGGTGGACAGGGGTCAGCATGGGCACTCTGACCGGTCTGCAGCTACGCAGCCCAATACACAGCAAGCTGCGATGCACTGTGTGTTCTGACACCTTTCTATCATAGCGAGCATTAACTTTTTCAGCAATTTGTGCTACAGTAGCTCTTCTGTGGGATCGGACCAGACGGGCTAGCTTTCGCTCCCCATGCGCAACAATGAGCCTTGGTTGTCCATGACCCTGTCGCTGGTTCACCGGTTGTCCTTCCTTGGACCACTTTTGGTAGGTACTAACCACTGCATACCGGGAACACCCCACAAGACCTGCTGTTTTGGAGATGCTCTGACCCAGTCGTCTAGCCATCACAGTTTGGCCCTTGTCAAAGTCGCTCAGATCCTTACGCTTGCCCATTCTTCCTGCTTCCAACACATCACCTTCAAGAACT
>OOFE01049435.1:0-12669 GCA_900323365.1 Monocentris japonica
GCAGTACGACACACAAATGATGTCACTGAATTTATTACACACACACACACACACGAGATGTGTTGCAAGCATGAGCTATCTACGGTATGCTTTAAGATGCCATCTGTCTCATGTCTTCATCAAACTATATGAACAGTGACTATCAGTTGGGTTCTGTCATTTAAAACAACAATACGCTGATTGTCCTGATGGGGGCGCTATAACTAAAAGGTCAAAGTCTTGAACCACTGGTCCGATTTTGACAAAAGTTGGAGGGATGATGTCACTGGCAGCATCATTCATAGGGGATGTCAGTTGTTCTTTTTATTGAGTTTTACATGCAACTTGTAAGCTCATATAACACGTAGATCAGCTCAATGAAAAATGTTTTTCCCTAAAAATTGCAAAACTCCCTACATTTTCTGAACTCTACAGCTTGAGATTTACCAAAACCTAAGAGGCATTTGAAATCCATTCCTTTATGAAAGTCATGAAGATGGCTGCTGTGGGGTTTCCCTCAGCGCTCCAGTTACACATTAACCACTGAACAAAGAATCTGTGTTCTTGCAGCCAGGATTCACCAGTTTCTTTGGAACAAAAACAATGTGTGTGTATGAGTCTGTGTCTGTATTTACCGCGTTTGTGTGGAAAACGGTAAAAATTCCAACCTGGTTCACATCAAACGCCGCAAAAGTAGCACACACTCACACACACACACTCAGACACACACGCCTCCAAAGTAAACAGAAAGGTTGAGTCCTGAGTCAGGCTCACTTCTTCCATCTTTGAAAATACTCGACTTCTCTGCACTAGACAGGCTACATAAGCCCAAAATCTAGCCGTATTTTGCTCAATAGGATCAAACCTATGATGCATCTTTATGATGAAAATAAAAATAATCTGTCTTATTCAGCTTAAATACCAAAAGGTTGGCCCCGTCACCTGGAGTCTGAGATATGAGGGCTAGGTAGATGGGCTTGATGGGTTCAGCTACTTACGAGATGGTCTTCATCTCCTTCTTCTCTGCGTCGGGCCGAGCGCGGTTCAGCACCTTGAGGAAGTCCGACGTCTTGGCCCTCATACGTGTGTGAATGTAGGCCTGTGGGAGGACGGGACGCCTTGTGAGTGTGCTATGCATCAGGGAGATTATTACAGCAAGCACTCAAACTGCAAAACAGCCATCTTTACTATTAGTCTAGTAGTCTGGTAACCACATTTTTCCTTAAAACAAGTGGGGGAAAAAAATAATTCCACTTCATTTTTTCACGTTTGGACAATGTTTCATGTGAAAATGTCTTCAAATATGGCAAATCATTCCTCGAGTGTCAACATAACTGAATTGCCTCACACCATAGGCAGATATTTGACACTCAACGTTAAACATTTTCCTGAAGTCAATGTCAAAGTAGTGATCAGTGATTTTATGGTATTCTGTTGACCTAACCTAACTAACCCCAACCCCGTCTGAGGTAGACGGCCTACACCCAGGTTTGTCATCTCCTATCTGAACACCCAAGATATTTACTCAACAATACAGAAACCCAACGCATGGCTCTGAAATGCAAGTAATGTGAAAAACAACTTTGATTAGGGGTTTTAACGGGAGGCGAGGTCCTTTGAAGAGCCACTTCGTGTTCGTCATGCGTACACAAACACCCACGCGCCGCTCTGCAAACCTGTATGATCACTGAGGGCGCTAGACTGCCTTCGTTTCATCTCACCTGCGACTGGATTTTCTATTGTGGAGAACGCACCGTACGGCCTAACGAGGCACTTAAACGCAACATACTGTTACAGGGGAGGACCTAGTGACGCGTTTGAAGCCTGTGATAAAGTAGGAGGTTTTAAAGTTGTAAAGCGGAGTCTCCTTTATTCCTTTGTGTTCACTTAGCTGTGTGGCCATGACAAGTCTTTATCTGGCCTCATAGCTCAACCTCAGCTATACAGCACAACCCCAACTGATCCTAGAATGAGCCCAAGGGCCGTATTCACAAAACCGTCTTAAGAAATTTAATTCTTCTCAGGAGCAAAGAAGGAATTACTACATTTCCAGTCCTTTTATGCTTGTTTACATCACGGTTGCTAGGTAGAAGTTTGTAAGAGAAGGGACTAACCTTAAGAACTTCCTGAAAATAATGTTTTAAGATCTATCCTAAGGGCACTTTTCTCCTATTAAACTCCATTGTAGCTGAGATGTAGATATCTCAATGTGACGTCATGCAGTCTACGTTTGGCCACAAAAATAAAAAAAATAAAAAAATACACCACCAAACAACTAAATGGACCCAGGAATGCAAAGAGCAGTGCTTTAGTGTATTAGGGTGGCTGTTTCTTTGAAGGGGAACTCACCTTGGAGCACTTTATGTGGTAGTGCAGGTAGTCCCTGAAGGTGTGGATGAGGTTGATGGTGTTGTCTCTGGCGTTGGCGTTGGTGTGACGTGGGAACAGGACTGGACACAGCAAGAGAATGCAATCAGCCCACATAAACATAAACTTCCTACCTCATGTATTTAAGACATTGAGGACCGTTATGTTGTATTTATTGCTTAGCCACTATTTAACTGAATGTGTTGCATGTTGTTCACCCCTGCGTGTAATAATGCGGACAATAAAGGGCATTGTATCTTGCATGCTGCATCTTGGAGAATTAGCCTGACCGATAGCCAGGCTGGTCTCTCCGGTGGGTACTGACCGAAGGTGATGTATCCGATGTTGTCCCCGACGGCAGCATCTGTGTCCTTCAGCTCCAGGGGCGGCTCCCTGTGGCTGAACAGCACCTGGGGGGCTGTATGGCTGGCTCGCCGACCCTCCTTGAACTCCTGTACACATAAATATGGAAGTGTGGATCAGGGGAGTGTAGGGCGCAGACGGGAGTTTCAAGAGTTTTTGTTTTCCTTTTTTATTCTAAATAAATAAAAAGGTGTTTCATGCATTCTTTCATTCTTATTTTATTTTACCAAGTAGGCTAACAAGCTAACTAGCTAACTTGGTGAGATTGCATTTTTTCAGTTAGTATCAAAAACACGATGCTTTGTAATATTGTGTTGTTCACTGGGCCTGATTACAACCTGCATGTGGCCCACTGACCTGCATGAAGACTTTGCCGATGATGACGTCGTCGTCGTCTTTGAACACTGTGCTGAACACCACCGTCACTCTGTCTTTCTTGGCCTCCAGGTACCTGAGGAGACGACAGAGACGGAGCAAAACATGGAAGCCAATTTCAGACCTTTGATCACCAGAAAAAGGAGTATAAGCGGCGACCTCAGCCCTGCTGCGATCGAACAACTTTCGAACTTTTCACAGGCAGTGGAACGACCACCTACATGGACTCGTCATCTCTGTAGTGGACCACAGCTCTCTTCTCGCCCTCTTTGCCCTCTTCCTGGAACTTGAAGTATTTCTCAAAGACGGAGGCGAAGCAGTTCCTCTTTAGCATGCCCGCCTGGTGGATCACCTCCTCCTTATTGGCTGGTACTGCATCCAGGTCAAAGAGAAGGGACACGTTGTAGCCTAAGATCAGAGAAGGAGAGAGAGAGAGATGAGAAAGTCACATGATACAAAATCTACAGCCGTCTGCGGTAAAAACTTTTTATTTCTCAATTTTCAAAAAAAGGAACAAGTCTGTTATCACAAATTAACCTGATACTGGGAAAAAAAAACATTCATTCTAGAAAGAGAGCAAGAGAGTTGCCAGTGAAGAAGCTTTGAAGAATCTAAACACTGCAACCTTTTCTCACCCGTTTGACCATAAACTGTAAGGAGGCAGATACATTAATGACAAACTGTACACTGTAAGAGGTGATAAAGAGTCTCTATCGTCACTTTATATCCTCTTAGAGCGTTTAAACTCAGCACATTTGGCATCAATTTTTTGATGCCAAAGCTGTTTAACAAGGCATCTCTCCACTGTCATAGTTTACGACAACGACCGGTCAATTATTTATGAACGGAGCAATAAACTGAGAGACGGGGTTGGAGCTTTAGCAGAACTTACCAGACTCTGGTGAAGCCAGGAAATTCCCATAGACTCTCTTCAGCAGCTAAAATAAAAATGACAACAGATTATTTGTATCACACTTCTCTAAATTATTTTCTCCTATACTGTCAAGCTGTTCATCTCAGGGCTTCAGCAAAACACACAGAAGAACCTTAAAACAAAAACTAAATTAGTAACTTATAAATGAAATAAAAGAACGAAGATAAAAGCAACAAAACTGTAAATGGTCATTTTAAATAGAGACGATATTGATTTTCGCCCCAGCCCCTCAGGCGGGTCATTCCACGATCTAAGGGTCGCGACGCCAAACGTTAGGCTTTAAAAGGTCATCAGTGAAATCTCTGAATCAACTCTAATAAAAAGTAGCAAGGATGATATATTCTCTTGTTTTTTCACCTTTATTTCTGCAGGGAAAGGTGACTGAGTTTTGCAGACTATCTGGGGATTTGAACCAGTGACATTGCGGTAACAAGCCTGCTTCCCTAACCTTTAGGCTACCGCTGCCCGGTGGATAGAGAGAAAAAAGGAGACGTGAGGAGAGGGGGGGGGGCGCCAATGAAACCCAACACACAGCTACATAAACCTGCTGTAAGACAAATAGACCTGGCGAAATGGAGGTAGGTGTCTTCCACAGGTAATTGATGGTGTCAGAATGGAAACAGTGAACGCGGGGCCTCTTCTCTCTAATGGCTACCTGTCAGTCTGGAATGGACTTAGTAGAGATATGCAAGTCAAACTAAAAGGCACGGGGAAAATGTACCACTTGTGTAATGAATGAAAGAACGGTGGGTTGTGAAAAGTCTGTTTAGGCTGCCCAATTTTCATCAAAGTCAAATAGGTGAAAAATGGACGACAATCAAAACCCAGAGCTCCATAGAGGGAAACCTTGACACCATTGATGGGCAAAGAGAGGTTTATACTCTTGAACTTGAACATGACTCGAAATAGATTGTGCTGTATTAACCAGACAACAAACAAGCCTTTTAAAAATATCCAAGCTCTCTATTGTGCTCCTACTTCCTTTTTTTTTTTTTTTAACGAGGTAACCGACTGCTTTCCAAGTAGACTTTTGATTGAGAGACTGGTGAATCCCATCCACTTATCCATCTCTTGAGAAAACAGAGAGGCTGGTCGCTGGAAGGCAGCCAAAGACATTCGTACAGTGCCGCTGCTCGCAGTCAGCACTTCCTTGCCCAGGGTGAGTCACAGAGCACACTTCCTGTTTCTACCAGAGGCCCCGGCAGCTGCTTTCTTCCTTACATGGCAAGACAGCACTTGTGGTGGTGTGTGCGCAGACGGCGATACTGACATATTCTGCTTTTTTTTCCCCCCTTCAATTGTAGAATCTCAAAGTCATGTAAAAGCACGTAGAAATCAACTTGGTGGTTTTCTTGCCTAGAATTATTAGCGACCACAAGCGAGCTACAGGCCTGCTGAATCACAGGAGCAAACAGTTGGTACAGGGAGACGGCAACAGAGCTGTGCAGGTCCTACACATGCAATATTTAGCTTTTTAAACTTGAAACCACAAACCATTAAATGTTGTGAGAGGCTAATAATAACCTAACTCATATCTGTCTGTTTCTGTCAGAGGGCTCGACTTCACACCCCTTAGACAAAACATCATGTTTATATGTCCTAGCATAAGGGCACGCTCATACTGATAAGGGCAAATTAAAAACATTTTCCAGAGTCCATGTTTTGTGTTGCTCCCTCTCTCATCCTGTGTGTGTGTGTGTGTGTGTGTGTGTGTGTGTGTGTCGCACCTCGTCAGTCCCATGTTCCTGCAGCTCCTTGTAGAACTTCAGGGAGATGCTGACCATCACCTTGGTCTTGTCCCCATTGGGGTTGGAGATGTGGTACAAGACGCCATCGAAATCTGGCAGAGAGGAACAACATTAAGGGCTGCAGGTGAGTAATGAGGAAGAAAAGGGGCTCCCGGGGGACACTAAATAACCAATGGTAGACATTCATGGGTTCCTAAACCCTTACCGCAACGTACACACCAAATACTGACTGCACACTCTTAACTTGTCAACTTGGCAGGCTGTTGTGTGTTTGGACAAATAAGCTGTCTTTACTATCATTGTCTACCTACCATGTTATTATTATTTTGTGAGAAGTAACAGCTTGTCGAAGGTCACAATAACTACTGGTAGTGTTGAACATGTGCTATAGGTCAGCTGCATCATGATAACAGGTATGATAAGCTGAGCAGTGAGCCACTATCACTGCCACATTGTTTTGTAGCGTTCAGGGTGTGATTAGTACAACATAAAAAGGAGGAAATAATGGAGAAATTGCAGGAAAGCTTGAGTGAAACCAAGTGAGTATGCAGCTCTGTAGTCATGGTAGGACTAGGGAATAGGACAAAGTATGTATGCCACGCTGTTATACATGTTGCCATATGTTCTCACCTGCAAAAGTCACCTCAACAGCCTCTGGCTTGGTTCTGCAACGAGAAACCACAATCTGACGTCAACAATGAAGGAAAACAATGATTTGGAAAGGACAACAGCAACATACAACTGACAGGAAGTGATAAATCCACACCCTTATTAGGAGGTGCAAGGAAACTAAGTTGATTTGTTGACGAAATTACTTAATTGGTTTATAAATCATCATCGATCTAAATGGGCAATTAAAGCATTTCATTACACGCAGGTTTGTTATCAGCACAACACCGTTTTTCTAAATGGATACTGTAAGGTGGCTGCTGCAGCGACGTGTCCAAGCTGCATACTTTACATGCACCGAGGAGCTGCTGGCTATGCACCGACTTGACTCAGCTTGAGCACTGGAATGCGGAAGCTTGACAAAGGGGCGACGGCTAGTTTAACCTTTAATTGGCTCTACCAGTGCTACAAAATGCGATTTATTGTCAGTGCCAACTTAACCTCTACACATTTCACATCGACACACCGTCGCTGATCGTGAGTGGTCTGAGAATTTAACACCAGTTACGGGCAGTGTCCCTCATCTCGACCCTGCTTGACAGACCAAGTGTTGAAATCGGCAGTGTCGGGTGTCGAGTGCTCGTTTTGGTGACCCAGTTGAGGTTTGATGTGAAATTGTTAGTTATTCGTTTGCTTTCGGCATCACGACACAGGAATTACCACATATGCAGGTAAATTAGCAAAAATAGCTAGCTAGTTAGCAGCATTGCAGGCGAGCCATACAGACACACCCCACCTTTCGGCAAATCAGCCACCGCGACCGAGCGTCCGGGCTAATGATGTCTGCGTGTGTGTTTTGTCACTTAATACATCCAATATGGTTACCTGGCTCACTCGTGTAATGCCGTAAAAGATCTGCACCCCAAACCTCTCATTCAACATATAATCCGCCCGTCATCTTTGCGAAAAGATGATGGGGAAGCTAGCTGACGTTAGCACAGCTAGTCTCGTTAGCCTGAAACAATGATTTCTCACCCGTTGGATGCGCCGTCAAATTTCAACGTCAGCGTCTCTTCTATAATCCGGTTGTTAATTTCTAACAGAATCATTGCAGCGGACGCTGATGTGAAGAAGGGGGAATAATCGAGGGTTTATTTATTTGATTTAGCCTCTTTGTGTCAGAATCTGCTAATTTTCTTCTCCAACAGACCGCTTCCGCCGAGGCTTCCGTCTGTCGCTTCCGCGTATTTCACACTCAGGACCCCAAAGCCAAGGGCTGTTCGCAGATTGCCTGTAGTAAATTTGTAATAACCGTTTTAAAAAAAAATTAATCTCTTGTGTCTGTTGTTTCCTTTTGTCTGATAAAATTACAGGCTTTTATGATAAGTTTAGATTAAATATACGACTATACAATAAATTAAACTACTTGCAGCAACCCCCCAACAGAGCGAGAGAGATGCAAAAAATGCAATTTGCCTTGGTTTAATTTTTCATTTGGAGCATTTTAGTGTCACATGGTCTAAAATGTTGTTCCAGAAACATCTCCATCCAACCAAGAAAACCTTCTGGGAAAACACTGAATGTCCCACAACACAAGACTATATTCTATAAATTTTGTGCATTTGGGTGCACATACAACTGTATAGATTGACGTGAGTAGACCTGTAAGTCCTGTAAGTCGATAATAGACCAATCATATCCGTCAATGTCATGATGCCATTTCAAGTATATGAACAGGCCTATTAGGTGGTCCATGGACTTATATTATATTTAATGAAAACTGTGCTGAAGAGCAAACATGACAGGCATCTTTCATTTCCACACCGTTTCATTACATCCTGCTCTCATCTGATAAACACAACAAGTCATAAATTTCCCTATAATGATGGGTATCTGTCAGGTCAGGTGTAATCAAAGAGATGTATGCCTCGGGTGAAACCTAAGGTATGTTTCAACTTGAGTATTATAGCCAGTGAGGACAGCGATGCCTGTAAAACATAAAAGGCTAGTTTGACTGACATATGTGACAGCTCAACATTTATTATTTTTAAGTCCTTTCAATTGATTCATTTGATGAGCTGAAATAATCTAAATCTTATCTTATTATATTATCTTGATATCTTATTTAGGGACACAACACACTAAGACATAGTGATATCTTAGTAGAGTCATATTAGTACAAATTCAAATGCTTATTATTACTACTTATTGTAAGTCGCTTTGGATAAAAGCGTCTGCTAAATGATTGCAGGTAATGTACTACACACAGAGATCACTAAATCAATTCAACATGTATTTTCAATCATGTCTCATTATGTCCAACAACATTGCCCAGGTTAGTAACACTGTAACACGACAGCTAATAATTTCACCACTACTAAAAATGTTTGTTAGAAAACCCATAAGACTGTTTTTAAAATGCCAACAGCATTATTTGTGGTTTCTTTGAGTTACTGTTGCTGTTGCCGGGAAAGATGCCTACGGAAAGCCTCCAGCATCGTAGGGGACTCTTTCCACCCCTCTCACAGACTCTTTGACCACCAGGTTGCACAACAGCTTCTTCCCCCAGGCTGTCAGACTGCTCAACACCTCGCTGCCACCCAAAACACATACATGCCCACGCACACCCTGCACGGGTCACTTTACACTTGACACTTTATACTGACACCACTACTCAGCACATTGTTTTTCTATATATATTTTATTCTTTTATTTATTATTGGTTGTATTTTATGTCATGTCTATGTTCTGTTTTTTTTGCACCTTGGTCCTGTGAGGAACGACATTTCGTTTGGCTGCATGTGCTACATGTATGGCTGAAATGACAATAAACTCTACTTGACTTGACATAAAATAGTGTAATGTATTGAGTTTCTGGTTTGTGTACACCTTATAAAGAAATGGTCATTGTATACTTTTACATTATTTGTTGCATGTACTCATTTTCAGTGAATCCTGTATGTTGCATTACAGTATTTCTTCACCTTCAGTGATGACAGACAAACAGACATCGAAATATTAGGAAATGACCATTGCATATTCTGTTTTGATGAGAATTATTTTTTGTTTGGCCGCCAATTTGATAAAGGCCATTTTATTTTGAAATGCTGCAAGGACTAAAATTCAAAAAGGAACAAATCCAATGTTCTGATGCTAGGATAAACCTTTTGCATGATTTGACAAACTCCTTCTTATTTTGACTGCTACGTGTCAGGCCTATAGAATTTTGTGTTAGGAGTTTTGCACTTTGACACTTTGAAAATCCAAACAATTGTAAAAAACGGTTGTGACTTTAGCGACCTCTTCTGACTCAGTGCCAATGCACTTAGCTGTCTTTTACAAAACTCTTACAATGAATGTCACATCAGGATGGTGTGTTTGTGTGTGTTTGTGTGCTGGTGTCATCTGTGAGCACCACACAAAAACTTACTCAAGCCAGATGTAACACACGGCTGCGGTGATGGTGATGCTTATTGTGACAAAAAGATGTTCAGGAGGAGCAGAGAGGATTTCTTGTCCTAACACTTCCAATTGCCTAATGCTTGTCTCGTCTCTAACTCAGCCCAAGAGGTTTTTTGATTCATTTACTTACTGGGAAAAATGTTTGAGCTTGTAGAGATGTTGTGATTGTGTTGTATTTCCAGTGAGGTGTGTGTCAGGGCAAGATTTCAGGCTCCTGGAGGGCCTTTTCTGTTGAGTGGGTTACTTCTTTAGAAATGTAAAGTGATACGTGGCTTGAGATTTCATTGCTGATGACAGGTCTGTGGATTCAGATAAAATATTTTAGATTCTGTGGAAACAACTGCAACAAACAACCTCTGTGTTGAGGCAGGTCTAATGCTGGTTGATTACTGGGTTCGGATCACGTTCCCTCTCCTTTGTATCGTCGGAAAACAGGCTGTGTTTACATCATGGCAAGGTCAACTCTTTTTTGACTTTCTTCTTTTCCTTCTTGTCATCAAACAGGTGGCACACAGTGTGCATGTGTTGGGCAGGTTTGATTCCTGAAACAGCCATGTGTCCTGTCATAATGTCCTTGTTCTGAACCAGAGCCTGCTCTTTGGATGCGGTTGAGTTGAATCGAGTTGAGTTGAATTTACTTTAGTTTAACAATTTGGAGTTAAGTGCCTTGCTCAAGGGTGCCCTGGTGGCAGTTGTTGAGTGAGTTTCTCATCCATTTTCCATGCCTAGATTTTCTATATGCCAAACACATTACAGGTCTGTATGTGGCAAATCCAGCAGAGTTGAGGGGTGGTGACAGCAACATAATGTGCTAAAGGCAGTGCCTTGTCAAATAGTGAAACTCGTAAAATGTCTTCGCCTATAGAAAAATGCATCGATACTCCAACTATAGTGGAAGCTTTCAACAGGATTACAACCTTTTGACCTGTTGGGATTATTTTCAGTGGGCAGTATATCTTCACTAACAAAAATATTGATACTGTTGGTGCATTTGACAGAATTCCAAACTTTTGCTTTTTGGGGGATTTTTGAAGATAACATTATTGCAGTTAGCAGCATAACAAATGGTATCTCTTTATTGGAAGTTGCTTGCCAGAATGTGAGTACCAAGAATTCAGCCCATGAAGGTATGTGGTTTCCTTATGGACAAAGCTCTACATTCAGACATGTTTGAGTTTCTGTGGAAGTTGCTGAGTTGTTTGTTAGTAGATGGATGATATAGCTTAGGGCCAAATTCCAGTGGAGTGTGGTATTTTCTTGGGAATCAACAATTATGTAACTACAGTCATTTAGCAGACACTTTTATACAAAGGTGATAGTTGACACTATGTGGGTATCGAACCCACGACCAAGAGTCTGAGAGTCTCATGCTCTACCAACTGAGCTGTCTGGGTGGATATCATATGATTAACTGAAACACTGAGAGAGGTGTAAATCTGAAAAAGGAATCTCCAGATTGGATAAAGATCCTTTTCCCACATTGCTTTGATGCCTGAATGACTCACTGGCTGTAGTGTTTTGTGTTTCCTGATAAGGTTTTCTTGGGAGTTTTTCTTTGTCTTCTTTGAGTGTTTAAGATATGATGGTGTTGGTTAGAAGTAGGTCAGTAGGTGTCTTATCATGCTGTTTTGTGTTCTGCCGCTGTTTCCTGTGTTCTGTGATATATGGAATCTATATCACAGTTAAGGTGTGTTATCTCCCCGACGTGTGTGGGTGGGTTTGTACGGAGCTTCAGCCTCTGCACTTTGTCTCTCATCACACACATGCGACCCATTGTTTTTCCAATGTGACCAAACAAGCCGTGCTAGTTCAGGTCTATGTCTATGTACTTATGTGACAGCCAAGGGACAACAGCAGTAATGCAAACACATTACTGTGCTTATTATTGTGCATTTCACCTCTTAAAAGCTCAAAAATGATCTATGGAGACAAGAGGGAGGGATTGTAGATACGTTTACGTGTGTTCAACTAAATAGTTGCACCAGACTATTTGCCTACACCTTAGATAGGGAGGAGGAGAATTGTGTCACAAGTCAGCTCATCCCCCTGTCATTACTGATGTGAGGTTGTTCATTTTGTCGGTATGCTACCTGGTGTTTGTCACGCCATCCATCAAAGAACATCTGACACAACTAAGCATGACAAAAAAAAATAATTCAGGATGTCTTCCATCTGGCTCAGGAAAAACAAAAATACCCTAGCAGAGTTGGTATTTCCAGTCGTAAGCACTGATCTACTAAATCAGATGTATGTTGTTTTGCGGTGTGGCCGACTTTAGACAGTGTCAGGTTTATGTACTTCATCTCAATCATTCTTTGGAGGCCCCTGCACAACAACATCATGACCCAGTCACTCGGAAATCGAGTGGTTTAATGATCTGAATCAATTTTTGGCAAGCAGGATGTTTATATATCTGTGCCTCCTTAAATGTATGTACACTAGCAAAATTGGTCCAATTCTTTACAAACAACAGAGAAGGGGGCCAACATCAGTTAATAATAGCTGAGTTGAGGTGGTTGAGAAGTGTACAGAAAGATAGATATTTTTATTGAAGAAAACTTTTCGGTGAAGCTTTATGATTAAGGGCATAGATTTGTAGCCGCCAACAATTTATTAAATCTATATATTATATAAATATTCTATAAATGTATACATTTTCTGATTATTAAGCCACAAATAGGAAGGGGGGTTCAATTTTCGGCAGTCACGGGATTTTCCGGCAAAACACCTGTCAGTGGCTTGACGGTACCCCTCTAGAATGGCCATAGCAACCCCATAGCAACCACAACAAATTTAATTGTGGATATATTACTTTTTTTTTTTTTTTTTTTT